>OVAF01001150.1:0-25354 GCA_900406245.1 Odontarrhena argentea | reverse complement strand
AGATCAAATGCCAAAAGGTTTTGCTATTTTCATTTCTGTCATGCTCCTACAATTTGAATGATGAATCCACTTGGCTTTATAAGTTAGCGTCTCGAGCATCCAACAACTAACATACTTGATTTCAGTAATGGATAAGTACGTATCCCAGTTGAACAATCCCAAGCTGGGAAAGAATTAAAAAAACTAACTATCAATGTCCTTAAAATCCCATAAAATATGATTCTAACATACAACATACCTACCAATAAGACTTAAATCAGATAAAGAATCTGATACACAATCAAATGCCTCGAGGTTTTCTTGAGATAAAATGCCTCAAGGTTTGACTATTTTTCGATTCTCTAGTGCTTCTATATTTTGTATGATGAATCCACTTGGTTTTGTACTTTGGCATCTCGAGTTTCCAACGGCTAACGTACTTTGTTTTTATAGTGGATAAGTACGTACCCAAAAGCTGAAAAATCTCAAGTTGTGAAAGACGCAAAAAACTTACAACTAATGTCGTTAAAATCCCATAAAATTTGATTAGTCAAAGAATGAACTTATCAATAGGACTTAAATTAGACTAAGAACCCGGTCCACGATCTAATGCCTCGGGGTTTTCTCGAGATCAACCGCCCTAAGGTTTGGGTATTTTCAAGTCTCTTATGATAATGTTACACTAACCAATTTCCCTCTTTTTTTTTTTAATTATGGATTTTATGGTTTCTATACGGTAAGTGTATTTTTGTCTTATGTTTTATAAGGAAAAACATTTTTATGGTAAATGATCATGTCCAAATCAAACTAAATAATAATAATAATAATAATAATAATATAATAATAATAATAATAATAATAATAATAATAATAATAATAATAATAATAATAATAAAAACTCTAGTTTAAAAAAAAAACTAAACTATTAGAAGAAAAAATATAACACGTCTATGTATCAACTGACACTTAAAGGGTATCAAACGACAACGATTGACCTGACACTCAATTCTTGTTCTTCCATTTTTTTAAATTCGATTTTAATTTAACATCCCAAACACTTCACTGATGTATTTTAAAGATTTCGGTCGTGAAACATTGTTAATTATCCAGACAAATTGGAAAGTTATCCTGTGACCTTGGTTTATGATCTAATAATCCCACCAGATGATCCGGGGAAAACGAAAAAAATTCTGAGACCAAGAATTATTTCCTAATTCTGAATTTATAAACTGAAGTCTAAAAAACTAATTAAAGGACACATTAGTCCCTAATTTATGATTTATAAACCTAAGCCAGAAATATTTAGTCTCCATCTCATACACATTTTTTAGTTTTTTATAATAAAAAAATTTGTACGATACATCTATATCCTAATTTTAGATTGTGAGATACCTTAAAATACCACACATTGAATTTTTTTTTTTTCCAAAAATACCACAAACACAAAAGTTAGGTTAAAGTGTTTAGAATTTAAATTCTTAAGTTTGGATTAACTATTCGAAAATTAACGTATAGTTTTAGTGGGTAGGATTTGAGTTTGGGGTAATAAGGTTTATTTTTGAATGGTAAACTATAATTTTAATTTTATGGTATTTTTAGAACTTTTGAGAATTTGTGGTATTTTTAGAACATTTAGTGGTAAATTTGGAACTTTAAAAAATTAATACTACTTTTGGAAACGAAAACTAAATGCTTGGTATTTTTGAGATTTACCCATTTAGATTTATAAACTCAAATCAAATAACATACAGTTGAAGGGAGATAGTGCATCAAGCTGTTCGCAAGGGCCAACTTGATCCTCTAGGTCGTCGAAAGGATCTCGGAGACCCACCAAAGCATTCGAAAATTCGAGCGTCTAAAGCTGAAGCAGCTACTTTCGAAGTAACAGAAAGAAAAGCAACGACTTTCTAAACATTGTACCAAACATTTGATGTTAAAAAACCCGAACCAAAAATATACAGTTTGCATTTATTACTATGTGTAAATCTAAAATTCTATGCAATTTTCTATATTTTATGTTTTAACCTTATTTTTTTATTTCATATAATTTTAGGGAATATGATATAATCCCTTTGTTTTATAGTATGTGATCGATATCGTGGATTATAGAAACTTAAACATCAATACACACTAAGATCATATGAACTTGGAAACGCTAACCTGAAAATGAACCATGAACAAAACAAAAACCATAGGAGAACAAACAGATGTAACTTAAATAACGTTGTGAAGGAATCATCGTACCTCTCTTGTTCGGCAAGTAAGTTTAATTGTTAGAAAAATATAGAATAATAGTCTTACAAATAGTCAAACTTTGAACTAATCCACTTCCTTTAATAAAAGCACCACGGTCAAGAGTAGCTTTGCAGCTTCATTGCTATCATGTGCAATGGAGACTCATCAAACTAAAGACCTTGGTGGAGCAGCTCAGGAAGTGATGAGATTAATGCAAAATTAAAATCTCAATTAAAAAAAAAAAAAAATAGGCTTACAGTATTCACAGCTTCCAACTCAAGTTTCTCAAAACATAAGTTAGAGTCATTCAGAAAGAAGTAATTAACGACTGTTTCCGGTGCTTAATTCTCATGTTGAAAGATCCTGATCCATATATAGATCGATACATATTCAAACCCGGATCCTGTAAGGGACTTGACACCAACCCTGTGCACTATCTCATCAACTACAGTAAAGGAAGATATGAAGAACAATAAAATCAACTACTAACCATAAATGTTTCCACACATCACACATGCACCCATAATTACAGACGAAGGCAATGAACTTAAAAAAAAAAAAAAAAAAAAAACAACACCAGATAATGTATATCTATACATATGATTTATATATATTAAAAAAAAAACACCCGATTATGCAAATCTATACATATGATTTTATATATTTAAAATCACCATATACCCAAATATTTCTCCTATTAAAGTAGGTAATACCAAATAACAAAAGCTTAGTTTAATTTTCAAACTCCAAATATGAATTTTCCGAATATTATCTACAAAAATGTGTAAGCGTATAGCGAAAAAAAAAACTAAAATAAATATAACATTATATCAACTTTCATTAAGTAACAAACAAACAATAATATTATTCCCTAATATTATAGGGATAAATTCATAGTAAAATAAAGTAATGATAAAATAATTTCATAAAGATACAAACAAACACGTACAATATATATTGACCGACCACACCAGCACCCAAGTCTTTTGCCCGCTCCCAATATTTGTATGGCTGTACCGGTGGCCAGTATGGCTCATCCTCTTCCTTTTTCCTAATAGGCTGGTTGTTTTGTCTCTGGAGCCAGTGATGTAGTGGCTTATGTCCTCCTCCATCCTCGATAATTTCAACGTTTTCATCTATCTTCTTAAATTTCTCCTTCATTTCTAACTTATCAAATTCTCCAATCACCTGTAGTTTATCACCTTCCTTCATGACGTCTCTCGTGGAAGTAATTCCTACAACAAAATTATTGGGAGCAAAATTTTGCGTGAACAACAAAATTATTCCAACCTCACCACTAAAAACTGTGCTTACACAGCAAAATCTAAAGAAAGGGTTAAGTTAAACTAAACTCTTTCCATTGAAGATAAAATATATAATTCATCCGTAGGATCATCTAATCAAAGAGGAGCAAGCTTCTACATATATAGTGGTAATACTCAAGGAATTTAGTTACAAATAAGAAATATGAACAGGGAAACCACAAACTGACACATCACTTATCTACTTGTAGCTTTTGTAGCGTCATGAAGATAGACAATCTCTCTGTCTCCTATGAATTGCGACTCAGGGAGGAGAGTCGGTCCGTCTCCACAGTTGCAGTTGTAAGCAGCTAAGATTTCTCACTTTTTTGGACCTTCATACGCCTCTCTTCGAACCTCTTGATTTCAGGTTCAGCTTTTAAAAGTCATTCTTCTTCCTCCTTTACCGTTCAACATAATCTACACCTCAAAAACTCACGTCACGAAACTCTTATGATTTAAGAAATAAGTGGTACAACAATCATATGGAAAGTTACCTTGTAGAAGCTAGAGAATGATCAAAGAAGAAGAAGAGCTGTGTGTAAGGAAATAACAGAGTACAAACAAAAGAGAGAGAAAATAAACAAACAAACATATTAGTATAAAATTACATATCAGTATAAGTAAGAAAAACGTATAAGAAACAAAAAATATTAAGAAAACAATATGATTAGATATTAGATAAAGATCAACACGATCATTGTTTGTTTCTGAACAAAACCAATTATGTCCTCCATGTTCAGTTTACAAAGATTCAACCTGTATTACATAAACTTGAAACTCAAGAGTATGATTTCATCCCAACCTGTAGCTTTATATACTCTTTTTCTTTTTTCTTAGTTTCATGTAATTGTTGGGTCTTGACTTGCTTTCATATACCAGAACCCAAAAAAAAAAAAAAATGTTCAAAGAGCACTGCGTCAGCATTCACAAATTCTTTATAAAAAATCTAGCTAGTAAAAAGTGGTCAGTCAAAACCTGATTAGCAATCACCATCCTCTGAAACTCATCTCTCTCTTTCTGTAACTTCTCATTCTGCGCCTTTAAAGCCGTAGTGTTTTTGGCTTCCGTTCTTGTGACAGAACCAAGTTCCCTCTCTCTGGCTTGCAGCTGAGTCTCAAGCCTTTCAACTTTTGCCTCGAGTCTCACCATGTCGTATAAAAGCCTGAAAGTTAGCAGAAACGAAACGTATAAAAAAATTTCATAAATGCAACAAAGGTAACAGTTTCAGTAATTTTATACCAAAAAAGAGAGTAAGATTCTTTATAAACAAAAGAATGATCTAATGTAAAGCAATAGATTTGACTTAGGATAGAAGAAATCTCCATAAAGAAGAGTTTAACCCCTTCAATAATTCACACACCAAAAATACAAAATTTGAGGTAAGGACAAAATAGTCACCGTTGTCTGTGATCATTAGCAGATTCTCTAAATTCCACATCTCGTTGCCTCTTTTGAATCAAATAGTATATGCAATTGCAAGTTCTCGCGATCGAAACCTAATCTCACATCTTTATCGAANAAATTAAAAAAAAAAAAAAAAAAAAAAAAAAAAAAAAAAGCAAAATTGAGTACGCACATGATCGGTAGCGAAGAGGTCGAGCGAAGCTGAGAATCCGTAAGTGACTAAGCTCTGATTCAAGTAGTTTATACAATGCTCTAAATTATCAACATCTGCAAAACTATCGTCCCTGATCAATAAACAGAGTCAAATCAAAATAGCAGAAGACGAAGAAGAACTTTAGAAAATTGATGAATACATGAGAGTATGAAAACCTATATACAACAAACAAATACGTAGAATTAATCATGTAAGCAATAGAGAATAAGAAAACAAATCGAACAAAACAAAAAGAAGCAAAGCATCGTAGTAATAACACCAAACCACACACAAAAAACAAAAGGTATCATTAAAACACAATGAACAAAACAAAAACAGAGAAAGTAGAAGAAGAGATGCATGATCGCACATACCAAATAGAGTTCTAGGGTTTGGTTATGAACCCTAATACTCAGGGAGAGAAGAGAGGAGAGAGGAAGAGAGAGGTCGTAGGGTTTGGAGACCAACCCTAAAACTCACGCAGGAGAAAAAGAAAACTCTGTGGTCGAGTTCTAGGGTTTTAACATTAAGAGAGATATATATAACAAAAACCCGGACTATCCAACTGGTGAGAACGCACGAGAGAGCTCCTTTAGCTCGAACCGGGTTATTGGGTCGAAAATTGACGAAAAAACCAGCCCCCTGCGATCGCCAGGGGCAGTTTTTCTTCATGGAATCGTAATTTTGCCATCAAAAATTAAGGGTAAAACGGTCTTTTGATACCAACTTTCAACCAGAGAGCTCCTTTAGAAAAACGCTTCATAAATAATGATATAGATTGATGATATCTTGTCATCTAGTTTCATGGCCACTTGTAATTGTGAAACTTGGGTTTAAAGTGAATATTAAAATTAAAATTTGGCTTTATAAAAAACATGTGTTGACCAAAAAATAAGGTTTATTAAATATTTAAAGACGTGATGTTAATGTTATAGATATCAAAAGAATCTTTAAATATTAAAATAATCCTTCCTAAATCTTTTCAAAATATATAAACCTTAAACTTTATTGTATTTTTTGAGCATACCCTTTTAGTATTTAGAGATTTTTCTTTACCAGAAATACCGAACTGGCGAAAATATTTCAGAACAGAGAGAAAAACATAAGTCATCATCTTTAATGATAAAACTTTCTCTCTTGTCCATACAAAATCTCGTAATCCAAATTCCATCACAAAAGATATCATCAAATCAAAGAGATGGAGAAGACTACGACGGGTCCTCTCTCAGAATCTCATCCACGTCGTCTCCGCTTCTATGGCTACTCCTTTGACCACTCCTCTCTTCTCTTCTTCACATCTTCTTCATTCCTCTCCAAGAACCCGCCTTTTCTCCTCCAAGATCCGTTGCGATTCGACAAATGGCAAAAATCTTAATTCCAACAAAACTCACAAGCTGAATCTGTCAAAACTTCGAAGAACGAATGATCATAGAAGTAAGTTTCTAAAAATGGGTTCTCAAGAGATGAGTTTTGAAAGAAAACTCTCAGTTCAAGCCATGGATGGTTCTGGAACAGGAACCACTTCAACAATCTCTAAAAAAGTAAGCTTAAAGATGGAGACTTTACGTTGTTTGTTTAATCTCTTCTTAAATTTCGTTGCTTTATGTTGTTGTGGCACAACAGGTGTTTGGGGTTATGCACTTGTTGGTTTCTCTTGGGATCATAGTTGCGGCGGATATGTTCTTGAAGCAAGCGTTTGTAGCAGCGTCTATAAAGTTCCCGAGTGCTTTGTTTGGGATGTTCTGTATTTTCTCTGTTCTTATGATCTTTGATTCCTTTATTCCTGTTGCTGCCAATAGTTTGATGAGTTTCTTCGAGCCTGCGTTTCTGTTTATTCAGAGATGGCTTCCTTTGTTCTATGTTCCTTCTCTCGTTGTTCTTCCTCTTTCGGTTAGAGATATTCCCGCGGCTTCGGGTGTTAAGATTTGCTACATTGTAGGTATATAATCACTTGTTCTCTTGGTAACTTTATCCGTTATTCGATAGTGGACCGATGTTTGATGTTGGATTGAATGTTTGGTGTATAGCTGGTGGATGGTTGGCGTCTCTTTGTGTAGCGGGTTTCACTGCTATTGCGGTGAGAAAAATGGTGAAGACCGAGATGACAGAAGCTGAGCCTATGGCGAAACCATCTCCCTTTTCGACACTTGAACTATGGAGTTGGAGTGGAATCTTTGTTGTGTCGTTTGTTGGTGCTTTGTTTTATCCTAATTCATTGGGGACAAGTGCAAGAACTTCTCTTCCTTTCCTTCTTTCTTCAACTGTGCTTGGTTACATTTTTGGTACAGGGTAAAACTCAAATCCTCAAGTCTCTTTCGAGGTTTTGTTATCATTGGTGATCTTTTCGGTTTTTTTCAGGTTGCCTTCTTCTATCAAGAAAGTTTTCCATCCGATTATCTGTTGCGCGTTATCGGCAGTTCTTGCAGCTCTAGCTTTTGGGTATGCTTCAGGATCTGGACTTGATCCTGTTTTAGGTAACTACCTTACAAAAGTAGCGTCGGATCCGGGGGCTGGTGATATCTTAATGGGATTTCTTGGCTCTGTCATTCTCTCTTTCGCGTTCTCCATGTTCAAACAAAGAAAGGTAAAACCAATAACAACACTTGTTCTGTTTTGGTTTAGATAACTCTGTAACTGTCTCTTTGGTTGTCTTCTTCAGCTTGTGAAGAGGCATGCAGCTGAGATCTTCACTTCAGTGGTTGTTGCAACGTTATTCTCTCTCTACTCTACAGCTCTTGCTGGACGTTTAGTCGGCTTAGAACCATCTTTGACAGTATCAATCCTACCTCGTTGCATCACTGTTGCATTAGCCCTTAGCATTGTCTCACTCTTTGAAGGTACATTTGCTACTCTTCTTCTTGTTCTTCTCGGCGTAACACACTAATGAACCATTTTTAACGAATTTTCTTGGACATTTTCAGGGACCAATTCATCTCTTACAGCAGCTGTAGTCGTTGTGACTGGTCTTATTGGAGCCAACTTTGTTCAAGTTGTTCTTGACAAACTTCGCTTACGCGATCCAATTGCTCGGGGAATCGCTACGGCTTCAAGGTAAGATTCTTTACATTCTTTGATTGATCACTGATGAGATTATGATCTAAAGATATGAATTGTTTTGTGTTTTTGCTAGTGCTCATGGACTTGGAACAGCAGCTTTATCAGCTAAAGAACCAGAAGCACTTCCTTTCTGTGCAATTGCTTATGCTCTCACCGGAATCTTCGGATCCTTGCTCTGCTCTGTGCCAGCTGTTCGGCAGAGTTTGTTGGCCGTTGTAGGCTCAGGAGTGGTGTAATGGCGACAAAGGGTTGGTGTGGTCTGAGAAGCCGGTGAGTTACTTCAATATGGAAGCAGTTTGGTACTTTATCATCTAAAGAAAAGCTGTAAAATGCTTATATTCTTAAAATTTTCATTTTGTAAATGTT
Organism: Odontarrhena argentea; assembly: GCA_900406245.1. Classification (NCBI taxonomy): domain Eukaryota; kingdom Viridiplantae; phylum Streptophyta; class Magnoliopsida; order Brassicales; family Brassicaceae; genus Odontarrhena; species Odontarrhena argentea. The sequence continues at coordinate 16,816 of OVAF01001150.1, read as the reverse complement.
GTCAATAAACAAATCATCACAAAAAAAAAAATATTTCTAAAGTTTAAGAGAAAATTTACAAAATTCGAAAGTATATAGATACACGAGCAATACCTACAAACATTGAGGATCATGGTTCCAGAAATGAGGAGACATGTTAATTAGTGTCACATAATTTCACCATTACTCCTAAACAAATATTAAAAAGATAAATTCATAATTCTTTTATATTGAGAGGACAAAAGTGTAAATAAGAAGAAAGATAACGAAAGCAAAAAAGAGCTTCAAAGCTAAAATCGTCTCCAAAACTCTTTCACTTGTCCGATTTCTCATCTCAACCACAAAATGTTACTAATCCCAACTTCTTCTTCTTCTTCTTCCTCTTCTCTGTAAGTCTTCTCCTTCAAATTACAACATTCAAATTCTCTTCTTCATATTGACTAATATCTCTTTCCACTCTTATTGTAGCTTTCCTCAATCTTTCTCCAATTCCTCCGATTCCTATCTGTCAAATCCGTCTTTGTTCCTCTGCAAGCTCAGTTATCCGATTTCTCATGGTACATGTTGAATTTTACTCTCCAATTTCACAATTTCCAAAAATTTGAGATTTGGGTATTCTTCAGGAAGTAGAAAGTTGAAGACTCTGCGCCTCAGAGCAAACTTCTGGGAGTCAATCCGATCTGGGTATTGCTAAAGACTCATACTTTATGCTCATATCGATTAGTGTTGATTCGTAGAATGATTGTTAGGTTTATAAAGAATAACAATACGACTCAACTTGTGGAACCACCTTCTACAATCGAAGAAGAAGATGATGCAGAACCATTGTTGCCTGTGGAGTTTACTTTGGTTGAGAGAACTTTACAAGATGGGTTAATTGAAGAGATTATATTCTCTTCTGGTGGTGATATTGATGTGTATGATCTTCAATCTCTTTGTGACAAGGTTAGTTTTTAGTTGAATCACACTCTTTGTGTCTCCTCTTTTACTATTTCAAGAAATCTCATTTTGTGGGAATGAACATAACAGGTTGGATGGCCTCGGAGACCGTTGTCGAAATTAGCTGCGGCTTTGAAGAATAGTTATATGGTAGCTACATTGCATTCTGTGATGAAGTCATCATCAGAACCAGATTTAGATTCACCAGGTGCTTATTTTTAAGTAGCTTGTTATATGCAATGTGTATATACCGAGAGGATGAACATTCTTAGCGGATTTTGGAGAAGTTATTTGACACAGAAGGCGATAATGAGCAGAAGAAGAAGAAGAAGAAGCTTATTGGAATGGCGCGTGCGACTTCTGATCATGCCTTTAATGCTACGATTTGGGATGTTCTTGTTGATCCTGATTATCAGGTGAACTATAAAGATAAAGCTTTTTTTTGTTTTGTTATGTTTGCTTTGTGGTTTGATATTGATTAGTGTTTTTTGTTTGTTCAGGGTCAAGGGCTTGGTAAAGCTCTAGTCGAAAAACTCGTTAGAGCACTTCTTCAAAAAGATATTGGTAATATATCTCTTTTCGCAGATAGTCAAGGTAATGAATATTAGATCACCCTATGCTGTAATGCTTTGTAAATTAATAGATTTGGATCTTGTTCTTGCCTAGTTACTGATTTGGTCACTTTCTTGATGGGTTTGCAGTTGTGGATTTCTATCAGAATTTGGGGTTTGAAGCTGATCCAGAAGGCATCAAAGGCATGTTTTGGTACCCAAAGTTTTAGTGGTTGGTGGTCACAAGAGAAATGGGATACTTATTTGTTTTTATAATTTCTCTGCTTTCTTATAGAAGAAAGTTTTAATTGTGCATTTTGTAACTCAAAAAATCAATACAAGTGTTTCTGAGATTCAGAACATGAGTATATGATCAATAGGAAGCATCTTTTTCTTCATTTGCTCAAGTTAATTCGGGTTTGAGTCTCTATATTGATGATGTAAAGGAAGAAACTTTGAAAGATTGATGAAGGCCTTGTATAACCAAATTGTTATTTGCTCTGCTATTCACTTCTCTACATTACAGAGGTTTATATTTTTATCTCCACACAAATTACAAACCAAGCAAGTCCGTTCTTTTCGCCATGAAAATCCGCGGGGTAATAACGCATAAAGAAAGAAAAAGAAGAAACTGAGACTGGATTTATCGACGCGTTCTGTTTTGTTCTTAGGCTTTAGCAGCTTCAGGGACACCGGCTTTGCTGGCAATGAGCTGTTCGTAGAGGTCTCTGATCTTCAATCCAACAATGGTTTGGAAAAGACCAGTTCCGTTGTTGCTACCAGGGAAATCAGCATGTTTGAGCATTTGTTGAGTGACTTCACCGTAGAATTTGGTTGAGAGGTTGCTCAAATGACTCTCTACGTAAATGAGCTCATCCAATCTATCGAATTGCCCATCCATCTCCAAAACCGAGACCTGTGAGAGCAAGAGAGAAATGCTTAAATCATAGGAAACGAGAAGAGATGTTCATTTTTCATAGTTACTCCATTCCATGATATTACTAAATGAAAAATTGAAAACCAATGATTGAATGTACCTCATGGTCGAAGTAGGAATCAGGTGCATAGTCGAACTTGATGCCAGGGTACGAGCAAGTGAGTTTGCGGCCGCAAGGGATCCACGAGATAGTTGATCCTTCGTCAAACAAGTATACCGGGCTAAAGTACTTAACACCTTCCTTCATTATCAACCTCACTCTCAACACTTTGCCTTCATTGTCATCCGGAATCAACTGCGTTGGAAGCACTTCTATAACAGCATCCGCGTACTGCTTTTGCGGGTCTGTATGGAACCATCGATACATTGTTAAAACCAGATCAAGTCGGTTTCCAGGGAAACGAAAACTGTAATATGAATATTACCAATGAAGGCATCGAAGTCAGGCTTTCTTGCTTCGATACTCGCTTTGATACTCTCCAAACTGTGACCTCTTTCAGCCATATCCCTCTATGATCATCAAACCCAATTTACAAATTCCGTTGATACGAGATAACATTTTCAGTAACAAATTGGTTGAATGAATTGTATATATATATGACCATGAAATTATTCAAAGAAACGCACCTGAATTTTCCAAGCGAATTTGACCTCATTGCTAATGTCTAAGTAGATACTGAAGTCCAATAAGTCTCTTACTCTCTCATCAAACCTTTACAAAGAAGTTAAATCTTATTATACAACAATCATAAAATATTAGACTACCAAAAATTATAGACTAAAATTAATCATTGTCAAATTACAAGATTTCATGCAAAGGTTCCAAGGTCCATTTTTTATATTTATTCCGATACTGATTCTTATCCAAGATTCTCAATTATCCAAATTCCGACAACAACAAAAGAAAGACTTCGATGTTTTTGTCTTTCAGACAAAAACAGAGTATAAGTGGCGGCTTACATTGGGTGAAGACCTTCAATAACAAGAATCTTGGGAGGTTGAATAAGCTCAGGAGCATCAAGAAGACCAGTGACATGATTATAAATGGGTTTCTCAACAGCAACACCACTCTTAAGAGCTTTAACTTGCTCATACATAAGATCAAAGTCATTAGCTCGTGGGTCCAAAGCAGTGACACCTTTCTCTTTACGACCAGTTCTGTCCAAAGAATGGTAATCATCAAGACAGATCACAGTAGTCGTGTCACTGATGAGTGTGTTGGAATCAGGGTTCCCTCCTTTAGGTGGCTCAGCTGCTCCACCGAAGACACTAGTGAGCCTCCTCATGAAAGTGCTCTTGCCACATCCTGAATCTGCGGCTAGCCCGATCACGATGGTTTGTTGTTGTGCTGCACAAGTGATGATTGTGTTGAATCTAGTACGGTTTGGTTGAGATTGACGACGGTAGAAGAAGACGTTTTTGGAGGAGGAAGAGGAAGAAGAAGTTAAGAAGTGAGTTGAGTTGAGAGATTGTGTTGAGTAGATTGTTGAGACAGCCATTGTTGTTGTTTGTTGGTTCTTCTTCCTCTTGTTCTCCGCCTAAGCTTCTCTTTGTGAGTGATGAGGATTAGGATAGAATGAGAGATAATGTGGGTAACGATTTTGTGATTTTTATGTGTTTTTTTTTGTGGTGATATAATGATGGGTGGGGGGAAGAGAGGAATGAGAGGAGGAAAATGGGTCTATAGGAAATATAGATGGCAATTTGCAAAGAGAAAGTTTTGTACTGTTTTGATTAAATGTGGTTATGTAGTGATTGGTTAAAACATATTTTGTAATGTTGTTATGGATTAGGTTTTTAATCTCTTTGTTAAGGATAAGGTCTTTGATCATATGGAGGTTACAAACATTTCTAGCCCCTAAATACCAAGCAACATCTCTAATTTAACAACAGTAGCACAAACTATAGTTTACAAGTCTTGGTCACATCTTTAATTTTACTTGTGGTTTCCTAGTTTTGGTTTTTCTGATTATATAATGTTTAATTACATTTGGTTAAATCGGTTTTGGATATTACGTTTTGAAGAGAGTGGAGTTGCCGATGAAGTGATAAAACAGAGCATGGAGACGCTTGGTGGTTATTTGCTGATTTTTTTGGTTTCGGATATTTGAATTGACACGTGGGAGATGTTAATTGGAGAAATGGGGATTAGGTGTTTAAGGTCTGAAGATGAAAGAAATGTGGGTCCCACTCATTGACAAGTCAGGCTTCGAATCTTTTATGGCCTTTGAACAACTTTACCTTTTTTTCATTTATGTCTTCTCCGGGCCCAAAAGAATTAGACTAAAAGCCCTTTTAAGTATTCCCATCTACGAGACAACCAAAAAAGATAATTCTATAGCGAGAAATTGGCCATACGTTTTTGATAGACAATTGTACACTGTACAATGATGGTTATACCGACGACACCAGATTCTAATATTCAAACCAAAGTATGTATCACGAGTAAAGTTTATGGCTTATAGTTTTGCCTTGATAGTTCACTTTGTTGAAAAAAACCCAAATGAGACGATATATGGACTACAGATATTACAAACGAAGAAGAACATAGTTGAAAAAACACCTACAGAAATGGCAGAACAACCACTCTCTCTCTCTCTTGCTATTATAGTAACTAGAAGAAATTTACCTCAACACAACGCATTCAATGGTAATTACATTCATACGGAGATACAAGTATGCAAAACCTTCTGTCGAAAGGGAAAATTACCATTCATGTTTTACTCTCGCTCCTGTTTACTTGTTTCCTCTGAAGTAGAGGTAAATTTTCTGCACAGAGAAAATGAGAATACGATAAATTCAGATGTTTTCACCAGTCCAATTGCTGTTTTAAACAGATTTTGAAGAAGGCTTACCTGAAGAACCCATAGACTCAGGAGTGACTCCAAGCAGAAGAGACCAAAGCCGATAAAGTAGAAGATCTGCATTCATTCATTAGGAAAGATCAACATAAACATCTACTTTGGAACATCATATAAGCATCGCGAATATAAAATGGATATATGGCTCATACCCCGGCCAGTACACTGACTGAGATGACATCAATTGCTGCAAGCACACCCCTGTTGATAAAAAATAGAATTGGAACCGAGTTAATCCCAAAACAGCAAAACAAACAGAGACATAGAATCTTGCATTACAATATAAAACATCAATTTAACAGTTGTGAGGTTATGAACAGATGACTTACGTTAATGATTTTCCATGGAAAAAGATCGGAGGAGCAATGGCAGCAACAATGCAGAAGCCGATGTGAATCTGTAAAGAGCCAAGGTCAATCATATGGAAAAGCAAAAGTATTTCTGCTTGTAGATAAGATATAAATTTAAATGACTCACCAAGTAGGAGAAGAAAAACCAGCCAAACTTCAAAGCGCTGTCAGTCCTACAAGATCATAAAAAATATTTTAAATACATGACAAGTCTTGCTAGTCAACAAAAGTATTTAAAATATATGACTAGTCTTGTTAAACAAGAATCAATGCACGGTGGAACTTGACCTAAGTTGAATTGAAATGATTGTAAGAGAGCTATGCGGAAGGAAAATTACCTCATTGCTCGGTAGAGAGGCCTGTACCAGAGTACGTAAGAAAGTGGACATCCAATCAACGCATATATTGTGGCCAAGAAAAAGATCTTAACACCTATCATTGATATTTTAAAACCAGCTTTAGTTCAACCAAATTCAATCAGAACTTCATAGCGATATCGATTCTCATTCGATAAAACATTTTAGTATACTCAAGCATAAAGCTCACCTCCGCCTTTAATCCAACAGACCATTGTTGCAATGACATTGAATACCAGACACAACACAATTCCTGAAATAACAGCACACGCCCATCAGTTCACCAAATTAATTGCATTTCTTAGAAAAAAAGGCCGACAAGCAAACTAAACTTACCTAACCAACTAGCAAAAGCCAGATACTGGAGCTTCTGAGCATGAACTGGTATCTCATTGGCAATGTCATGGTGTATGATTGGGAAAAACGGTGGCCAGTTTTTATCATCTACCTGAACTCCAGCTGCAAAGAAATTTGATGAGTAAGGCTATAAATCATCCACCACAACGTTCGCAGATCATATCATTAGGAGCAGATCAAACTAATAAAAATTAATGTCAATAAGGTGTCGATTACTTACATCTAGCAATAGCATCTTCTCTTCGCTTGATATCCTGAGTGAACGAATTAAAAGAGATGTACAAAAGAAACCTCAATCAGCAAAAGTTTACAAAACACGGAATTAATGATTCGATGAATTCATGTCCATGGTACTGACCATTTCTTTCTTCCTAAGCTCTGCTTCCCAATCAGCAAGTTTTCTCTGTTTCTGCGATGAGTCCTGCACCAATCAACTACATATAACATTGAACGACAAAATGTTCATAAGTTTAGGAATATTAATGTAACTTACATTCATATTATCCAGCGGAATATCAACAGTCGCATCGAGGCCTTGGCCATATTCAACAGGTCTAGATGCAGCAGGAACCCTTCCACCTCCTTTCTGCAACATTTCACCACAAAATTACAACAATCAGTAAACAATCCAATCCAATGCCAAAAGTTAATAACTCGATCAAAATTTCACCAATAATCTCCAAGTTCTGACGACTACACTCCAAATTTTCAGATAAATTCTAACATAATTCCCAGATCTAAAGATACATTTTCGTACGCTACACTTAACACAAACTCATCCCCAAATCCATAGATCCATCAACCTTAACAATATCAAAAACCATTTCAAAAACAAAAATGAGACTCCATAATCAAGGTGAAATCACACACAGTCCTCCCGTTTCTGCTATAATTCCACTTGCAAAAACTAGATAAAAAAAAATGGAGAGATCTAGATTCTTGAGCCGAAAGCCAATGGAGTAAACTCTCAAAATCGCAGGAAAATCATGAATCCCAAAATTAGAAAGCGGAGATTCAGGGAGAAAGAAGATTACCGAAAAGGGATTGACGATTTCTTCTTCCTCGTCGAAAGGATTGGGATCTTGGTGACGATTCATTGTTGGTTAGTTATAGATCCCTAGATTTGCGAAAAAGTGAGATATCTCCGATAAGATCGCCGAGATCCGGCGAGAGAGAGAAAAAGGAAGAAGAAGACGAAGAAAAAAAAGAGAGCACCGACTGTGAAGCGAACTGATGCGGATGGACTCTTTTTCTCTCTCTCTCGAAACGCGGGATTGGAACTATTGGTATTTACGAAACTACCCCCGAACAAACTATGTGGGCCGTTATGGTGCCGTTCCAAGCAGGCCCAACTCATTAGATGTCAACAAATAATTTTCAACTTTTTTTATTTTCTTGTTACTTAAAAAAAAAAAACACACAAACCGAATTTCATGATTTTGGATTGGTAGATTGTAGTTTTTTCTTTTCCCATTTTTTCTATAAGAACTCCAGTGACAATTTGAAAGAGATACGAGAGTCCATACCATAACATTAATCTTTTTGGTCTCCTCTGGTCGTTGAGGACTTGAGGTTATGGACCAATACTGTAGTATGAAATGATTTAATTATACCCCAAACGAATACGTGTACAAGTTTGGTCGGTTACTAAAACCTAAATCCGGAATCCGGACTGAACACCCATAATCAAATCGAATAGATGCATGTATTTATTTATCATTTTCCATCGTATCCTTTTTGGAAGAAAAAAAAGATACATATTATATATATATATATATATATATATATATATATATAGATACTTTAAGGAGACCCGACAGTCTATGCATGAGTGGAAAAAACCACACTAGTAGAATCTTAAACCGGCGATGAATGGGGTGAACCGGCTCCGGAACTTATGTTTGCCTCCGAATAAACGATTTTGATTTCGTGGAAAGTGACATAAGCCAAAAAACAGAGCCAGAGAAACCAAAGAGAAAGAAGGATCAGAGCAAACGTAGCGCAAACCATAGAGATAATAAGCACAATCGAGGCTAGACCGCCGAACAGATGGCTCGTATGTCCGACGAGTCTCATGAGGAAACCGGGTCGTAGCTGTGCCTCTATGGTTTCCCGGACGCGAAGAACGGCGTAGAAGAAAACAAGGAGACAAAAACATAGCAATGTTGGTTTGTGGGTTTCGGAAATAAAAGTAGGCTGCTGGTTCATGATTTGAAGTAGTCCCATAATGCCGGCGACTACCATGCAAATGACTTTGTGGACAGCGGCGGAGTATGCCGTGAATGTTTGGTTGTTATTGTCGGAGGAGGCGGCCTCCATATTTTGTTATCTTCTCTAATTGTTTGAGTTTTATCATCCCGATCTATCTTCCTTTTATAAGGATATTTAGTAGCCAACCTACATTTGTTATAATGACGTTCGTACGTATGAGCTTTGGGCCATTTTGGGGTTGTACATGAAAATGAAATTTACAGGGACATATACCACATAAAAGAAAGATTCCATTGCTGAAAATGACATGCCCAAATCTCTCGTGACTGTGTATGTATATAGATCTATATTAGTGTGACGTAATCATGTTAATTTCCTAAGGAAGGATCCAGAGTTCTAGATCAAAGCTAGTGTCTACATCAACTACTAGACCATATACACTTTATTGACCCCATGAATTTTATATCAGATCCCAAAATTATATGCAACTTTCGAATTAATTTTGAGTGTTAAAAATTAGATGCTCTTGGCGGAGCTAGAAATATAATTATGGGGTTCAATAATATATATATATATATATATATATATAATATTACATTTTTTTTGTTTTTTAAAATATACTATTATTATTTTTATTGAATAAAATGGGATGATATATGTATATTTGTGTAAACTACATTATAGTCTTACGCAGTTTATTATCTTATGATTTTAATACTTTTTTCTAAAATATTAGTGAGAGATACTATATCTTACATTAAATGTATAGATTATTGGTTTCTATATCAATTCATTAAATGACATAATTAAGTAAAGGAAATTATCTAAAGGGAGGGTGCAAAATAGGACTTGAATTAACTTCAATCATGGGGTCAAGGTCAAGCTTAAGTGACACAAACAAAACTATCTAACAAAATGTTGAATAGTTAAGCTTGCGGATGAAATATATTATATAGAAGTCATCCCCACTGGTCAAAAACCACGTCACCTTCCTTCTGTGTCTCAAATATCCAAGATGTATTTAATTAGTAGCATTTTATGAAGTTTCCTAAGATATTGTAGGAATTGTCAGATTCTAACTTGTTCCCATTTAAAGACAACTAGTACTTGAACTTAATTGCGTGTTTATTAAGAATTTAAGAGTGTTCTTTTAGGAAACAAACATATTTCCTCCTAGTAACACGTTTTTTGCCAATGAATATTTTTCTAGGATAGGCAAAATAGCTTTAATTTAGGGCCATCCTATTTGGATTAACAAACCAAATTTTGAGATTTTGTTAAGTTTTATAAATATCTAACTTATAATCAATTGGTAGATTGGCAAATGTCTTTTTGATTTTTATCTATTATTTAAGGTAACATCATACTTACAATGAGATGATATTGAATAACACTTATTATTATGTGATGAGCGTTGTCTCGAGTAACAACAACAACTTAAACTTACTTCATCTTTTAAAAGTTGTTCGTTGGGATGTTTATGAAGACTTTTAAAAGTTTTTACTGTATTTATTTATACAATATATATATATATATATGTATATACATATATATATATATATAATTGTTTGTAACCCACCAACAACTTTAATGCGTGACTCATAACTGAGAAGTGAAAATAGTTTCGCATCTTTATTATTTGATTTTCACAAGCTATATATTATGAATTTATGATGTTGGATTCGTAGGAGCTACTATATATGTCACAGAGATTGGCCACGTATCCACCTCTGAAACATGATGAACCCTTCCTCTGGTTTATACTCTACACTGTGTCCTCCTCCCTGAAAAATTATACCATGATGAACAAAAAAGTTAGAACTGTAAAAAGTTAGAACAAAAAAGAAGAAGAATACATTTTGATGACAAACTGTAAACAAAGAAAAGAGACTTGCTTTGATAGTTGCAAATGTCATATTGTTTGCATAAGTTCTTGTGTATCCAAGAACTTGATTGTTGAAAAACCATGGCCTCCATTCATCTGTGATTGAATAGTTGAGAGATCTTATCCAATCTTGTGTTCCAAGAAAAGGCACAAACAAGTCATGATCACCATTGTAAATCAGTGACCTATAAACCCTTTTGATGCTATTGTTTTGATGGTACGGTACACTACTCTTTATGTCATACTCATAAGGCAAATCATTATTGCATCTCGCCCATTTCGCTATACTTCCCTACAAATTTCACATTCATCAATTGTTTCATCGATTTATGGGTTTTACATGATGATATATATTGTATGTATTTTAAATGACTTACTTTCACCACATGAAGTGCTTTGCGTACATCTTTACTATTAGCCCAATGTTTTGCTAGCAAATAACGATACGTCTGCATCAATCATTTCAGTGATTTAGCTCAACGATTTACATTTTTTCCAGCTAATTTAGCAAAGATTAATTCAATAGTTTTTGTTTTTGCTTACATAACAATCGGGACCTGGAAGAGAGAGATCCGAGTACTGAACAAGATTTCTAATATCTCTTCTTCCAATATGCTCTTTTGAAAACGGGTTTCCCGATGCCAATTCACACAATGGTGTCAAAATTAATTCGTCATTTATCCTTGAAACACACTGTCAATCATCATCATCAACAACAAAGTCCCAAATTAGTCTTTACTATTCACAACTGTAAATCTATACTCTACTTTGTACCTTATCATAGTCATCCATCAATTTCAAGCATTGTGTGTTTTTAGAACCTATGTTGAAATAGTTTCCTTTGCAGCTTCTTTTTAGTGACTGCAAACAAGAATTTCAAGAAACTAATACAACTTGGAAAGTAGGTACATTGTGGTGGAGAGGAGATTAGATAAAAAAATCAATATACCTTATAGAGTTCGTCAGAGATCAGTGCCATTCCATGAGCATATGGAATCCTGGAGTTATTATCTATATCGAAATCTGTTAACGGGTTTCCAAGAATATAACCCTGTTGGTACAAAAAATATTCTTTCAAACAAGTTACATAAATTTTTTTTGATGAACATTATAAAGATATTGATGAACCTTAAGATTGATTAGAGGTTTGTAGCCATGTTCGTTTCCTACATAACGATAATATGTTAGACTGTCATAAAGCGACTAATTAAGGTACGTATAGTAAAACCAAATTGTTGAAAAGATGAATTGTTTGGGACTATAATTATATTGAGAAAAGAAATGTAAAACAAACCTATTGAGATCTCTTGAACAATGGCTGGAACAACCTTACCGGCATAAGAATCTCCACCGACATAGAGAGGATTTGAGGCAAACTCCGGATACTTTACTAACCACTGGAACAATAAGCGAAAATATATTTTCTATGCTATACTTATAATACTTTCAACAAAAACACACTCTGAAAATGTTTCAAGAAAAAAAAAAAGACCTTTCGAAGAAACTCGTAAGTCTGTTTTGCTTCTCCGGTGTCATTAGGAGTATCAGCAAGAGGGGTTGCTGAGTAAGAGAAACCAGTCCCAACAGGTTGATCCAAGAATATTATGCTTGCTTCCTTAAATATCAACAAATCTTGAAACCGTTAAAACCGCGGAAAAAGAAAAGAAAACCAAAGCCTAGATATAGTTTTGTGATAGCTAGTCAATATTAATAGAGCCACCTTTGTCCAAGAATATGAAGTGGAGACAAGAGAAGGCAAACCTCCATTATAACCCACAGTCTGGAAAGTCAATGGCCCTTAAAATTAAAACAAGATATAAACCACTCAGATTGAAAGGTCAATATTGCTTTGTTTGCTTCTATGAAATTACCGTTTTCGAAAGCTAGAGCAGAGAAAGCAGAGCAAAAAGGTCCTCCAGTTAGCCAGATCATAAGAGGGTCTTCTTGAGGATTGTTCTCAGATTTGATGAAGTAGTAAAAAAGCTGACCTTTCTCTTCCTCACCAACATCAACATAGCTTTTCCATCAATGTATAAAATGGTGAATAAATTGTGTTATAAGGTAGTAATGATTAAAGAATATTGAAAAAAAAACAGAGGAAAACAGACCCAGTTTCAAGATGAAAAGGAAGAGGACCTTCAAAACCAGGAAGATGAGTGACTACAAAGCCTGAATCAGCACTGTTTTGGAGCAAGAGGAGCAATTGCAAAAGAAGAAGCAACTTTGGTTTCCACATTTGAGTCATTCTTGATTTAAACTTAGCATTTCTTTTTTCGTTTTCTTTAATCTCTCCTCTTTCTGCAAACTCTCACAGCCGCATCTGCTTCCAATGCATTTTAGACCATTCGTACTGTTAATATTTAACATCAGATCAACGTGTAATAAAACTTTCTTACTGTAAAGCGAGTGGACCCTTTTTTCCTCATTCTGTCGTTCCAATTACTATAAGTAGGACCTTGCTTAACCAACCCCTCATCAACCTCAGAATATGATTCTTTTAGTAGTAAACCAGACTTCTAAATTAAAATTATGAATTTTATTCAAATTATTTCATAATGTATAATTAATATGATAAATATATTTTTTTAAAAAATTCAAGTAATTTGTTAGATCTGAATTATGTCGGATTGCTCCACTCATAGGATGGTTGTTCATGGAAACAGAAAACTATATATTCATATTGTATCTTTATTATTTGATTTTTACAAGATATATATTATGATTTTGGATTCATTGGAGCTCACTAACGGTCACAGGGATTGGCCACGTATCCACCTTTGAAACATGATGAATCCTTCCTCTGGTTTATACTCTACAGTGTGCCCTCCTCCCTGCGAAATTAACCCAAGAATAACTTCTTATTTTTTCAAACTGTAACATTAAAAAAGAAGATCAAGAAAACATTAGAAAAACTAAAAAAAAAAAACAGAAAAGAAGAGACTTGCTTTGATAGTTGCAAATGTCATATTGTTGGCATAAGTCCTTGTGTATCCAAGAACTTGATTGTTAGCAAACCATGGCCTCCATTCATCAATGATTGAATAATTTAGAGATTTGATCCAAGCTTGTGTTCCAAGAAAAGGCACGTCCATGTCATGATCACCACTATAAATCAATGACCTATAATTCCCTTTGGCGCTAATATTTCGATGATATGATACACTACTCTCTATATCATACTCATAAGGCAAACCATTTTTGCATCTCTCCCATTTCCCTATACTTCCCTGCAAATTCCACATTCATCAGTCATCGATCGTTTCATTGCTCTATTGGTTTTAGACATGACATATATGTGCATATATTGTCTGCATTTTAAATGACTTACTTTCACCACATGAAGTGCTTTGCGTACATCTTTATTATTAGCCCAATGTGTAGTTAGCAAATACCGATACGTCTGCATAAATCATGTCATATGCTTTAGCTCAAAGGTTTACATTTTTTATAGCTAATTTAGCAAAGACTAATTCCATAGGTTTTGTTTTCGCTTACATAACAATCGGGACCTGGAAGAGAAAGATCTGAGAACTGAACAAGTTTCCTAAGATCTCTTCTTCCAATATGTTCTTTTGAGAACGGATTACGTGATGCGAAATCACACAATGGTGTCAAAATCAATACTTCATTAATCCTTGAAACACACTGTCATCAATCATCAAAAACGCACAAATTAAAGTCTCAAAACTAGTATTCATATATTATATATATTGCTATTCAAGGCTTTAAACGTGTGTTTTACTTTTACCTTATCATATTCATCCATCAATTTCATGCATTGTGTGTTAGTAGGATCTATGTTGAAATAATTTCCTTTGCAACGTCTTTCAAGAGACTGAAAAAAAGAAATTCAAGAAACTAATTTAATTTGGAAAGAAGGTGGAGAGGAGATTAGATAAAAATTTCAATATACCATATAGAGTTCGTCGGAGATCAGTGCCATTCCATGAGCATATGGAATCCTGAAGTTGCGATCTATATTATAATGTGCTGACGGGTTTCCAAGAACATAACCCTGTTGTGGTAGAAAAGATGCTTTCAAACAAGTTACATAAAAAGAGATTTGATGATCATTATAAAGATATTGATGAACCTTAAGATTGATTAGAGGTTTGTAGCCATGTTCATTCCCTGCGTAATATTAATATGTAAGACTGTCATAGAGCGGCTAAGGTAGTAGAACCAAAATGTTGAGAAGGTGAATTGTTTGGGACTAATTATACTGAGAAGAGAAATTTAAAACAAACCTATCGAGATCTCTTGAACAATGGGTGGAACAACCATACCGGCGTAAGAATCTCCACTGACATAGAGAGGATTTGAGGCAAACTCTGGATACTTTAGTAACCACTGGGACAACAGGCGAAAAGATGTTTTATATGCTATACTTATAAGACTTTCAACAAAAACAATTTGAAAATGCTCCCCCAAAAAAAAAAAAAGACCTTTCGAAGAAACTCATAAGTCTGCTTTGCTTCTCCTGTGTCACTAGGTATATCATCAAGAGGAGTTGTTGAGTAAGAGAAGCCAACTCCAACAGGTTGATCCAAGAATATTATGCTTGCTTCCTGAAATATTAACAATCTTGAAACCGATAAAACCAGAAAAAATAAAAAAACAAAAAAACAAGCCTAGCTATATAGTTTTGTAATATAGTTAATTACCTTTGTCCAAGAATATGAAGTGGAGACAAGGGAAGGCAAAGCTCCATTATAAGCCTCAGTCTTGATAGTAAAAGGCCCTGTACTAATCCAAGATGATGTTGCTTTAGAGAATCAATATTCAAAGTATTTAGTTATACTTTTCCTTGAAATTACCGTTTTCGAAAGCAAGGGCAGAGATAACAGAGCAAGCAGGTCCTCCTGTTAACCAAATGAGAAGAGGATCTTCTTCAGGATTGTTCTCAGATTTGACGAAATAGTAAAAAAGCTGAACTTTCTCATCCTCACCAACACCGATATAGCTTTTCGATAGATATAAGATTTCAAATTGCGTTATTTGTTAGTAAATGAATCTCAAAAAACAGAGGAAGAGACAGAGGAAAACAGACCCAGTTTCAAGGTGGAAAGGAAGAGCCCCTTCGAAACCCGGAAGATGAGTTACCACTGAGCCTGAATCAGCACTATGCTGTGTCAAGAAGAAGAGGAGCAGATGAAGCAACTTTATTAGTTTCCACATTCTTGATTATAACTCTTTAGGAGCAAAAGAATATCATTTTGCCTTTATCTAGAAATCATTGTCTCTCTTTCTTTTGAATTGAATCTTTATGTTACATCAGATTTACGTGTAACACTTCCTTACTGTCAGCGAGTGGACCCTGTTTCCTCATCTTGTCGTTCAATTCAATTTACAATAGGACCAGTCATTCATCGACCTGACAATCTGCTCAAAATACTTAGTAATATGATACTAAATATTTTTAAAATTACAATTTCTAATTTATAAAGAGTGAACATGTATAAAATTATTAAATTTTTAAAAACTATTTTTTAAAAATCTCAATACTATTTTTTTTATTGCTCCACCGGTTTATGCTGTGGACAAGCAGTAGATTGGAAAAATGTCATTTTATAAGGGTCCATAGAATGACGTGCCCAAAAATAACGATCATCTTTAATGGAGGATCTTTTGGGTTTCTTTAGGGTATCTTTGAGCTAAAAATAATTCAGAAAAAAAAAGAAATGGGCTACAGTTGATGATTCGGTGCTTATTAAGGGTTCGGAAGGAACCCAAAAGGTTCGAGGCGTGCTCAATTCCTATTGGCCGCTGAGTAAATATAAAACCGAGATTTTTTTTTTTTTTTTGTCATTTCTCTGATTTCTTTTATTTCTTCTGCGACTCTCTCTCTCGGCGAAACTCGAAGAACGAAGAAGAGATTTGACTGAATTTGTTCGTTTTCTATTAGATGGTTTAGATGGTTTAAATATCGGTTTAATTATTCTGTATATACTTCGGTTTAGTGTATTTACATACATGTATATATAGTTTGTACTCTACACTTTGTACAGGATGAGAAATGAATGATCATTTGATCTAAAACAAACTTTCCCTCTATTGTTCTTCTTCTTCTTCTTCGTAATATGGTATCAGAGCTACAAAGCTCAGTTTTAGCTTGATTTCTCTTTGTTTCTCTCCGATTTCACCATTTTCGAGCTCCGATTTGCTTTCCGGCGATCTTCTCAAGCTCCGATGGTGTACAAACGTGTTGCTCGAAAAACAACGACTCGATCGGCTCGATCTGTCTCCGTATTGCGTGGTTCTTCTCAGAATGCTTCAGTCACCGATGACGAAGCTTCTCGGACTCCAATTTCATCGGAATCTCCAGATCAGTCACCTTACTTTATGCATAGCGCCGATCATCCAGGTTTACAACTCATTGCTCTTCGTTTA
>OVAF01001149.1:1767-25142 GCA_900406245.1 Odontarrhena argentea | reverse complement strand
AAAAAAAAAAAAAAAAAAAAACAATTGTAATTATCAATCAACAGAAAGGGCAAAAATGTCCAAAAAAATTCTTCATTTTAATCAAAAGTTAAAAATCCCTTTTCTACAATGTCATTTATAAAACATAGCACTTCTCATAAATATCCATTTCTTCAATCCGGCCTCATTTGGTTTTGTTTCTCAACTATTGCATTTCGAGCAAAATGATTACTCTTTTTAGTATCGTTCTCTTATATTCTTTTTTTTTTATATACATATTTTTCGTTATGATTTTCTTTTCTTATGGTTTCAAAAATTAGATTCAATAATGTGGACGTAAAGTCTTTGAGGTGTCATTATGCTCGAGTAGATGGATCTTCGTCAAGATTATGATGGTTTGATAAAATCTTTTTTTTTTTAACTTAATTTTTTATTTTATTTTGCCTCTAAAAAGATTTTAATTGTCAAATTTACCATTTTGTAGTAAAACTCAACTGAGCCTAAAATAAAATTCGTGAAAAAAACAGAATAATCTATAACCAATGAACTGGTAATTACCATTTTTCCGCTCCCCTAGAGAAGTGTGAAAAATATCAAACCAAACTATGAATGTTCTCAAACAAGGTATTAACCAAACATGGACATCAAGATCTTCAATATTACCTCGTCGACACTAAGTCTTGATTTCATTAATTTTGAAATGAACTAAACATAATATAAAAAAACTTTAATACAAATCAGAAAAGTTAATCGTGGATTAATCACTAGACTCATCTCAAGCTCCCGATGAACGTCTAACAATATTTTGAATCTTGATTTCAGCAAAGCCTGGGGTGTCTCCACCTTCCAAAGCTTTCATTTTGCTCTCACGGAAAAATGGTGTTGTCACCATCGATCTCTACCTCCTGAGCCTCTTGTTCTCCTCCCTTTAGCATCTCTTTGAATTTCTTTTTTCTTTTTTTTTTTTTTCTCTTTGAATTTCTTAACCCTTGGTAAACAGTAGAGCTAGATTTTGAGGGTATTATCAACCTTTTACGAATTTCTTATCACAAAACCTTCAAAAGCTAGATTTTGAGGGTATTATCAACCTTTTACGAATTTCTTAACACAAAACCTTCAAAAAATTAAATGATTCCATCCTAAGGCTTTGCTCCTAAAACCTTTCATTTGTTCGGTTCTCCTTTTTGTTTAAGTTTTTTGTTGGACACGTTTTATCAATCAAACTTATTTAAAGAGTTTTTGTCTTTACTCTTTTCATTGTTTGGTGATGAGGATATTTCTTACAGGAAATAATTAAATAAAAAAATGTGATAATTAGAAAGGTGTATCTTTCTCTCTGGAATTTAAGAACTACTAAGACCACCCGCAGTGGTGATATTTCAAAGAGTCTCTAAGAAGAGTCTCTCAACAAAAAGTAATAATAAAATATTAAATAATAATTTTTTATTGAGAGAGTCTTCATAAAAGGTAACAGAGTCTCTCATTTGAGAGACTATGGGCGCAACTGGTTCAAACGCTGCGGGTGCTGATGCGGATGCGGAAGTTTGCGGAAACGGGCGACTATGGTTTTGAGCGTTATTAGGCGATATACACGACTGGTGCAGCGATTAAAAATGGGTGAATTTGCGGAATTATTATGACTGGTTGTCAGCGGATCTAATAGCGGCGAATATATATTAATAAAACAAAAAATCATTTAAAATTGTAAAAACACAAAAAATTAAATCATCTTATTATAATAAATTTAGAAAATCAATAATTAAACATTATTACCATCAGGGTTTTTTTTTTTTGATAATCTAACACATCTCAGTTTTTTAATTGGCAGTGAATATTCAATTATTATTATTTATTTCTTATGATAAATAAATTCTAAAAAAAAGAAAATAAAAATTAAAAATAAAATAACAAAATAAATTTAAAATTTAAAAATTTTTAAAATAGGAAATAAAAAATAAAAATTTAGAGAAATAAATATAAACATTGAGAATAAATAAAATATTAAAAATAATAAAATAAAAAGATATATGTTTGAAAAGAATATATATAGTAAATACATATAATAATTAAAATACAAAAAAAATATAAATTGAGGTTATATAAAAAAAACATATATATTACTTTTTCAATTACAAAATAATAAAATAGTAATAATTTTTTTGTTTAAAAATATTTATTAAAATTTATATTATAAAGAAAATTGAAATTGAGAATTTTAAATATATAATAATGAACTCTTGTAAGATTAATCTTGCTCATTCTTATATTTCTTTATTTTTCCGAAAACATATTTCTTTTATTTTTTTGTTATGATTTTTAAACTTTAAAATTTTCTTTTATTCTGTTTTTATGTTTATTTTTCTAAATTTTATTTCAAATTTCAAATTTTATTGAGTTTTTTCTTTATTCTTTTTTTTTTCATCCACCCGCAACTGCCCGCTAACGCAAACGCTAGAGAAAAAGAGCTTTTAGTTGCTTTTAGTTTTGAGGGAATTTTAGCGGTATAAAACGATAAAATGCGATTCGCATGATTGTTTTGAAACGCTAACAACCGCTACCACCCGCAAACGCTGCGTTTGCGGGTCATAGCGGGTGAACCAATCATCACCTATGAATGAGAGTTCTAACTGTTCTAAGAATTGTGAAAGACTCTTCTAATAAAAAAATAATATTTATTATTTTATTAATTTCTTTTTTGTGGAGAGACTCTTGTGAGAGACTCCCATTGCAGATGCTCTAATAGTGATCTATTGCATTCATAAAGAAAAGTAAGTCTTTTGTCCTCGGTTTTCTTCTTTGATCAAGTTCCTTTGGAAAATTTTTCAAGAGATGTCCGCAATTTGGAATGCATTGGTTTGTTGATTTTCTAGTTTTGTTAGTTCTAGTAGTTTTGAAAAGTTTTTTCAATTATGAAAACTAAAAATACTATAATATTCGTAAAAACAAAAAATATTATAATATTTGTTTTAATATTATCTTCACCAAATAAAACAGTAAAATTATTACCGTTAAGATGGAAACTAATCACAATTAACTATAATTTTTAAATTTAAAATTCGAACCAATATATTATAATTTAACCTTTTGTGTTATTCTCTCGCTTGAGTATTTGTGTTGTCGACAAAACCAAAAAAGGAGATGGATATCATTGATACCACCAAAATGTGGTCTGTGTGATTGCGTCCAATCCTACGAACCTATAAGTTTCTAGGCACCGATTTTGACCTATCATTTCTCGGGACACAGCTCAATTGAAGCCTTTGAATTGAACAGTTAGTAAAAGTCTTTTCGATATAGTATTACTACATTAAAACATATACTATAACATATATAATAATAAATGGTATAATATATAAGTATATGATTTACTGTATATATAATTATAGTTCTAGGTGTCGGTTTCTTAGGATTAGTTAAATTGGTCCGGTGGAGAAATGATCGTTAACAACTTGTGTTGACCACAGCTCGGATTATGAAAAATTGAACTATACTCTCAAAATATGTCTTGACAAAATACACACTGCCTCTATATTTTATAGTACTATTAATTAATAACGATGTGATCATCAACAACCTAATCTTTTTCTGTCACGATCAACAACCAAATTATATTCTGGAAAAAGACATGAAAACAAAAAAAACAATACCCACAAAGACCATCAACTGCGTTGCAAACCAAAGTACAATTTAATCTTCATATAAACTTTTATATATGACTAAAACAATCATCATCCGTTCAGACGAACTTTTAGAAAACAGTAAAAGCCTAAAAATGAAGTCTGAATTTGATTTTCTGTATTTATATCATCATACAATTATTAAATGTAAAAATAAAAACGTATAATATCAAATCTTATTTTTTTTCTTTACATCATTATAAATATTTTTAGAAATAATGTAATCATAATTTATAGTCTAGCGGTTGTGTTAAAGACGCCACTGTATTACCGCATGCGTTAAAAAAATTTATAAATGCTGTAAGCAGTAATCAACAACAAACTGGATTGGTCAGATGTTCACATTATCAAATAATTAATAAACCAAATGGTCACATTAAGATGTTCAAACGGTCTAATGAATAGGCTTAAATCACCTTACGTGTATACTAATTAAGTGTTTAGTAACTTTGGTCGACACAGTTGAAAGCAGAGGATAATCACTAAGACAAACATATTTACTCTTTGCCACAAAATGATCAAATTTTAGAGCCCTGATTAATTACTAGATGAACATTTGTTTTCTTGCATTACTATTCCACATCGCCCTTTTTTTTTTTTCCTGTTTGTTTGTTTGTTTCTTGGCTATCTTGTGGTTAAAGTAAACTCTCTCTTTTTTTACCATTATTTCTTAAAATTTCCTGAAATTCAAAGTAGCTAAGTGCAGTTTATATATTTTTGTTCTTCATCACAAACAAACGTGCTACAGAATTTTGACTTAAATGTCACCAAGTTGATCACCAATCAGTAATTATGAATTTATTATGTCTTTATTATAATCAAGACGGTGAAGTACCTAGACGTTAATAGTGAGTGAGATGTGTGAATACGAGTAGAAAAGATTATGTATCACTTACGCCTAATTACCATGTAAATATTAAAGAAACATAACATATGCATGAGGGCTATGAGAGGTTGAGAGAAGAAGATTAAATAATCCCTTGTGCAATATCGCATTTATGACTTTAATCTGCATTTGACTTACTGATTCTAAATTATATCTTCTTCTGATTCTAGATCCAAAGTTGCCTTCGAATATTAGCAATCCAGCATCTATATTCTGCATATAAAAATCATAATTAAAATTAATTGCTGCCGTATGAGTATAATGTATACATGTATCTAATTTTCTAGCACTTCTCAAGATTTGAACATTGTGAATAATAATAAAACATAATAAAATTATAACATATGAGATTATGATATGCGTCGAAGTTAATATAGACGGTGTTGTAACAAAATATTTTTTTTTAAATTTATTTTTGGACAACTTATTTTCCTTTTCTAAGATTTTTTGTTTTGTTTTTCTTAATATATGTATATAAGGGTATTTTCAATATTCCTTTAGAAGTTATAATAAAATTATAGAAATATAAAATGTAAAAGATAATTAATATTGAAAAGTTGAAGAAGAAATCTTTCAAAACAAAAAAAAAATGTTGAAGAGAAAGACTTATTTTTTGAGAAATAGAAGATTATTTATACTTTCTTATAGATTAAGAAAAAATTACATTGCTAAACATTAATTTTCTTGATTCCGGTAATAGTATCATTGTGATAGTCGGCTTTGTATTTTACGGAGTTCTTAAAAGAAAAAGTTTAGATGAAAAAAAAAACATTAATTTTCTTAAGAAAAATCGTTGAAAAATAAATAAATGATTTTAAAAATCTAGAAATAAAAAAAAAATTCAAAAATTTAATTTTCCATTTTAAATTTTCTAAAACATAGTTGTAAGTAAAATGATTTTTCCATCTTTAAAAGATTACCTTTGATTTTTTTTTGAACATTGACCAGAAAAATATAATATGAATTGGAAATTTCTTTTTACAGAGATTTTTTAGAATATATAAAAAAGATTCCATGTATTTACAGCTTTGAAATATATTTTCTTTCATTTTTCCTTTTTTAAATATTTTGTAAAAATATAATAAAATCAAAAATTATAAAATATAGTAAATGTAAATGGCTAAGTTGGAAATTATTTACAAAATAGAGTTTTTTAATTTGGGAAAATGTAAAATTAGAAAATTTTAAAATTTATAGATATGTATAAGGGTAACGTCTAAATATATATTCTAAACAAATCTTATTCTTTGTAAGGTAATTGACTTATTTACAGAAAAAAATAAAAAAAATTAAAGATAAAAATGTTAGCTGGTTAAAAATACCTTTTTGTTCCCTAAAAAATCTTGTGAATCTAAATGTTGGCTATACATACAAGCTGGTGAATAGTCCCCTAATATACACTCACATACATATATCATATATGCCAATAAATACATATCAACATTGAGATAGTGAGAAAGGTCCACTCACAGCTGGCCAAGCCTGCACATTGTGTAGTAACTCAGCAAAACACACACATTTAATAAGAACCTCCAAAACCACATCCACCAATCCATATACCTTCACATACATATACATTCATACATACATAGAGATACACACCTCCATATACTATATATATACCCAATACCCAAAAAAAACCCATCAAAGAAAAAAAAAGTGTGGAGAGAGTGTGAGACAGAGGATACGATATGGCAAGAATCCATCTCATCTTTCTTCTTCTTGTAACTCTTTCATCCAAAACATTGTCATTTCATTCAAGTGAGCAAGAGAAAGACAGAATCAAAGCACTTCCTGGTCAACCAAAAGTGACATTCTCACAATACTCTGGCTATGTCAATGTCAACGAGTCTCATGGTCGTGCTCTCTTCTATTGGCTCACTGAGTCATCTTCTCCTTCTCCCCACACCAAACCCCTTCTTCTTTGGCTCAATGGAGGTCAGTTTTCTCCATTACAATTACTTCATATACATATACAGTACATTGGTTGTGAATTGTGATTATAATTCTTAGAACTCTGATTCTTTTTTGTATAACATGTATGGTTTTGGATTAGGATAAAAGTTGTGGTTATGTCTCACATAATTATTATTACATAAGTACAGTCCGTAATCTCTTGGACAAGCAGACAAAAGGGCAAAAGAGACAAAACAAAAAAACTTAGTCCCAAAACAGTTTCATAAGACAAAAATTATGAGAGCAAAACTAGACATATCAAGTATTATTAGGCATATATATTTATTATATATATTAGCTAGCATAAAGTAAAAATCGTTATTTTGGATGAAAACAAAATCAATGTCCAACCAAAATAGCATATCAAAGTTATCAACCACCCCATCTACCTCTCATTAATGGAACATGCACTCCTTTTCTTCATCTTTTTTATTTATTATTACTACATAAGTCATCCACGAGGCTTCGGATTTTGTACTCTGTGCAATATCTACTACTACTAGTTATCATGCGCAATGTAGCAAAACCCCCTCTAAAATACGCTTTTGCCATCTTAATTTTGACTCAAAACATTCATCTCAACTATAATAAGCATACACTTATATAGCCATAAGAAAGTGGTGGTAATAGTGTTAATTAGAAGATTTATGACGAATAATACACATGTAACTTTTGTTTTCTAAGAAAGATATTTTGAAAATAAGTACAAAAACATGATTAGTCTTATAAGCAATAGTTTTGTTCCATGAAACTATTACATGTGGAGAGTTGAATCTGTTGTCACTTTCAGGCGCACCAACTTGTTCTTTTAGATGCGTTTGTTCTTCTATGTCTTCATTAGGCTTCTGTTAAAAAAGCATGGCAAAAAGGTTAAATTACCTTTTTGTTGTCTTTAATAATTACATCCAAAAAAACATACATACACATTCTCAAAAAGCTTACTACTTTTTCTAATTTACTTTAAGTTTATAAATAATTTTTTTTTTCTTTTACGGTTTGTAATAGGAAAGTTGACCTATTTATAGGACCAAACATAATAAAACGGTCCTCAGTTTCATTTTGTTGTGTGTGGATAATAAAAGTCCATTGTTTCAATGTTGTAGTCCTTGGTGACAAAGAAATGCTATATTGTGGGGCTACAACATTGAATTCTTGTACTACAACATGACCATATACTCAGTTTTGGTATATGTTGATGTCCTGCCATATTATGTTGAAAAACTAAGTTTTTTAATAGAAGAAAATGGATAAGTATGATTGAAAATGATCGGGAATTGTTATATGTATAAAAAGATAGAAGCATGCGTATTCATGGAGGTCACAAGTTGATGGTAGTTATACTGTTTTGTAAGCACATACATTTCCGCGCGTGATTTTTTCACATTTTCTATTGGCCTATACTATAAAGTTTCTTGGGGGTCCAGAAATATATATATAAGCGTCATCATATATTCTTTTGAATTTTTAGCCTTTAGCTATTTTACTTATTGGTAGAAAGAAAATCGAAGCATGCACATGCCATTAGTTGGGTCACATTCATCTTGGACCAACAATTTTTGGATAAATTTGATCAACAAAATTATTATAAGAATCAGTAAATGGAAAATTTATATATCACTATCTGGTCCCATGTCTTTTTGTTGTTGTTGTTGTTCTTATAAGATAAGTTTAGGGATTAATCTCTACATTATAGTTTTCACATTGGATTAGTTACTTATGTACATACAAATTCCACAGGACCGGGCTGCTCGTCGGTTGCTTATGGAGCTTCGGAGGAAATCGGACCGTTCCGTATCAACAAAACCAGTTCCAGTCTCTTTCTCAACAAGTTCGCTTGGAACAAAGGTAAACTAGTTATAACAAATTTAACTTCAAGCAATTGGTGTTCTAGTTCATTTGCAAGAAATTATGAATGTATCATTCTCTTTTATACATGTGTATGATTACAGAAGCAAACCTTCTGTTTCTGGAAACACCAGCCGGAGTTGGATTTTCCTACACAAACACAAGCTCTGACCTCAAATATTCGGGGGACGAACGAACAGGTTCAATCCGTTATAAACCGAAATTACTAGCTTATGCTAATAGTCTTGTTTTAGAAAATGATTCATGTTTGATTATATTTCGTGTCACAGCTCAAGACAATTTGATCTTTCTTATCAATTGGTTATCAAAGTTTCCTCAATACAAATACAGAGACTTCTATATCGCTGGTGAAAGCTACGCCGGTAAGTCATCACATAACTATATACTCGATCCGACTTTGATTAATTCGATTCAGAATGCGAATCAAGACTTTACCTAATGATAAATTTTGTTCGATATTAAAACTGTGACAGGGCATTATGTTCCTCAGCTTGCCAAAAAGATTCATGACTACAACAAAGCTTTCGCCAAACCCATCATCAATCTTAAAGGATTCATGGTAAAAAAATTAACAACTATGGTCTCTCTAGCTCAAATCTTCTATATGAGTCAAATTCGTAATTAACAAAAGATCACCCTCCCTTTATTTCTCAAGGTGGGAAACGCGGTGACAGACAATTACTACGACAACATAGGAACCGTAACTTACTGGTGGACTCACGCTATTATCTCCGACAGAACATACAAGTCAATCCTCAAGAACTGCAACTTCAAAGCGGATAATTCTTCTGATGGTTGTGACACCGCAGTTAACTATGCTATGAACCATGAGTTCGGTGACATTGATCAGTACAGCATTTACACCCCAACGTGTGTGACTTACAAGAACAAAACCGGTTTCTTAAGGATGAAGAACACACTCTTGCGTAGACGGTTAGTCTCCGGATACGATCCTTGCACGGAGAATTATGCAGAGAAGTATTATAATCGTCCTGATGTCCAGAGAGCTATGCATGCTAATGTTACCAGGATTCCATATAAATGGACAGCTTGCAGGTAAACTGTTCGCTTCACCACTTAACGATGTTTAACATGTCTGATAGAAACAATTTCTTGTTCTTGAACGTTGCAGTGATGTACTAATCAAGACCTGGAGAGATTCCGACAAGACGATGTTGCCAGTTTACAAGGAACTTATAGCGGCTGGTTTGAGGATCTGGGTTTTCAGGTAAACTATTGTTCCATGTATATGGATATCCTATGGTGAATCAAAAGTCTGCACCCTAAGTCATATCCTAAATTTTGGTCTGTATAAGACTAGACCTGTTGTAGAAAAGACCTGGCCTTTATCAAACCCAAAAACCATTGCATTTTATGTGTTAACTACGGACCAGCACTTAAATCGTAGGGCCATATCAGGATCAAACTACTATACTAGGACCCTAAAACACTCACAACAAGTCTTACTCAGGGTCTGGTTTAATACGGCCAGACTGGATACAGCACCCCTTAAGTCTAGTTGTAATGAATTAGGACAGATTTGGACTAGCTATTTCTGGTACTCTGTAACCAAACCTTAGAGTTATATTGTCATATGCAGCGGTGATACAGACTCAGTAGTTCCAGTGACCGCAACAAGATTTTCCCTTAGCCATCTCAATCTCCCGGTGAAAACTCGCTGGTACCCTTGGTACTCTGGTAACCAGGTACAATGTCTTCATATTGCATATGTACATGGATGTGTACTATATACAAGTTAGTGATGTCTACCCGTGGTAACAGGTTGGAGGATGGACGGAGGTTTACAAGGGACTGACCTTTGCAACGGTTAGAGGAGCAGGCCATGAGGTGCCTTTATTCGAACCAGAGCGTGCTCTCATTCTTTTCAAATCGTTCTTGGCCGGCAAAAAACTTCCAAAATCTTATTAGTTACTTTAGTAACCTAACCATAGAGTAAGAGAAATGTACCCCATAAGCATAAATTGGCTACCAGATTAGGATTCAATTCCGAGTAAACTTGGAATTCTTCTTCTCTTATTTTTTTTTTTTCTATTCTGGTAAAAGCTCGATTCATTTCCGCAATTTGGAAACAAATAAACAATTTGAGAGTATTTGAGGAATTGTTGATATTCAAAAGAAGTAGAAGGGTTCAATATCTTCTCTCTGATTAATTAGAGTAAAGTACAGAGCTCTAGTTTCTTTCTGCCTGATTGATACACAAAGAAAAAATAGAGAACAAGACTTCTCAAACCTGAAAGTTGAGTGAGAACACAAAAAAAATCAGGGTTTGTTACTTTAATCCATCGCTGAGTCCCGGTGGCATCCCTAAGCTCTGAGCAAGATCGCTCATTCTTTCTTTCATAGCCTGTGAAATCCGAAAAAGTTTTATAAGCAAGGAGATATGAAAGA
Organism: Odontarrhena argentea; assembly: GCA_900406245.1. Lineage (NCBI taxonomy): Eukaryota > Viridiplantae > Streptophyta > Magnoliopsida > Brassicales > Brassicaceae > Odontarrhena > Odontarrhena argentea. The sequence goes on along the minus strand of OVAF01001149.1, from coordinate 14,369 downwards.
TAATGAAATATGTACTTGTAATGGGAAGTATGGTCTGTGATGTCTTTACCAGGACACTTTTTGCGTGTGCGTCTTTGTATGCGTCTGTGACCAGTTGTGATAGTTTCTGTCAAACGAAAACATGTAACATGAAAAATCTTCCTGATTTAGCATAAAAGAAGTATAAGCTAAGGTTACTCACCTCAGAACCTAATTCCATAGCTGCTTCCGTAATATCAGTGCGGATTGGTTGCTGGTTACCTGATAATGTAACCTGAAACAAATTCAAAGTTTCAGACCAATTAACTCTTATGAGACAGCAAACAAAAAACACAAATAGCTAACTTGATCTATTGCCATACCTTGACAAGCTCGCCTTCACAATAACCATCAAACTCAGCACTGAAAAAACATAAACAAAAGTCGCATGAAACTCATTAGTATATACCGAACTTAACAATTAGTAATGCGAATAATTGTTTAACGGGGACATACACAGCTAGCTCCTTCTGCACCTTAACAGCCTCTACTTGGACAACCATTTGAGCTTTCTTCACAGTCTCATACAAATTCTGCATATTACCAAGAATCCCTGCCTACAACAAACAGAACAAGCAATAAGAAACTCAAGCTTTTCGACGGATATCAATTACTGGCAAATGACCTAAAATCACATAGCTGGAGCAAGATATGTATTCTTGAGACCTTAAAACAAGTACCTTTGATTGGCCATCCTCGTTATTGTCCTTCTTACCCCCTCCGAACAATCCATTAACGCGAAGAGACTTGTAACGGTTTCCTGAATTCCTCACATTTATGAACGCTACGTTCTGTATACTACCTCGTTGTGTCAAATTCCCTGAAATTACCAAGATACTCAAATTCGCAACTCCCATCACAGATGAAATGGAATGAAATCTGGTTCCTAAGGTGATCAAACTATACGAATCTAGGATTGTATGATTGGGATTTGAGACAAGCTCGGTTCTTGAACTTTCAATTAGATCAATTTCAGACATAAACACGAACTCAACAACATACCTATGAATATAAAAAAGAGTCGCCGAAAGCGAAATTTTAAGGAACTAACCATTGGAGAAAGGAGAGAGGAAACACTTGAGATCAGTTGTTGTAGCCGTCGAAGCCATTGTTTCCACTGTGAGAGAGAGAAAAGCGTAGTTTAGACACTAGTCTCGAATTCGAAGAAGATAAACCGAAAGAAATAGATATTTCCTATAACCAATTATACACCGCCACGTCTGGTATCCTTAAAGAGATTACTGGGCTTCATACTGGCCCAAATAAAATTGGATTATGTGAAAAAAAAAACAGTGGCCCAAGCGATCTGGACGATTTAGCTCAGTATTAATCGTACGATAGGATGTTTGGCCCTTGAGGGTTGAGAGGGTGGGCATTTCGGTTTTTATTCGGGTTTGGTTATTTCGGTATGGTTTGTGTTCGATTCGGTTTAATTCGGTTTGGGTTTAGTTCGGTTTAATTCGGAAAGACCCATTTCTTGGTATGGTGGTGTTGATACATAACTTTACTAGTCAAGGTGAAAATACTCCTTCGTCACCATTTTCAGCTTTTTTTTCAGTTGAAGTATTTGAGTTGTAGTGCGGATCCACAATTCTTCAGCTTAGCTTATTTTATAAGATTTTCTATTAATATATTTAATGTATTAGCTTTTATGTAGTCCTCCCTAATTGGCTACCATTTTGCCAATCCCATCGAAACAGAGAGAAAGGGGAAGATGATGAATTCATTCACATTCACGCAGGATCTATGGACGATCATATTAGCCAGATTACCATTAAAGAGCGTCATCACGTTCAAGCTTGTTTGCAAGCAATGGAAATCACTCTTTGAATCTGCGTTTTTCCGGAACCTTTATATGTCTCTGCATCAAAACTCGTATCCTTCATCATGGTCGCTCCTGTGTAGAGGTTGCGAGACAGAGATCGTGGCTCATTACGGATCAGACAATTGGTTTCTCACACGTTCTCTCGGCTCTTACATCTCAGCTTTTCTATCCGACAAGTTCAGGAACGGACAAGGTCGTGTCGTGGCTTACACAGATGTCGGATTGGTTCTGATCCACGCAGTGACTGACCAATCGTTCTACGTGGCTAATCCTGTCACAAGACAATGCGTTGAGATCCTTCCTCGTGTTCCTTTGGAAGAACGTTTCTGGATTCTTGGAATCGCCACAAGAACTGATCAGGGCGGTCTTGTTTTTGGTTACAAAGTTGTTTTCTTGAAAACAAATTTTAGTTTCTTGATATTTTCGTCCGAGACCGGTTCGTGGAGTCTTGAAAATGTTTCTTTTCCTTTCAGTTATATCTCTCAGGAATTCAATAATCCCATAAGCTTGAACGGGAGTCTTCACTGGCTCGCCCACAATCTTGAGTTTCAAGATTTTGTTGTATCCATCGATCTCTATGCTTCTAGCAGTACTGGTTTTAATCAATGTCGTGCTACGCCTTTCCCTGATCTAGACAAAGTTCCAAGATTCAAAAGAGCTTGCACAACAGCACAAGGATTTCTCATGTATATGAACATAGTCCCGTTAACCAAATTTGATGGGAGTATACAGGATAAGTTATGTGTATGGAGGCTAGAGGGCGGGGAATGGAAACTAGTATCTGAAATCTCCACAAATTTTATTGAGATTGGATATAATTATGTTCCGTTGGGTATAAACCCTTTTGATGCTACAATAGTGTACTTTTGGAGGTGGAACCGGAAGCGACAATGTTTGTTATCTATTAACTTATGCACTGGGGAGTTTGTGCTCCACGTAGAGTTGGAACGTAACAGCGATGGTCGCATTCAGAGTTCAGTTGAATGCCTAAAAGATATGGAATACATTTTAGAATCACACTTTTCTTCTTTCATTCTCCCATTGTGGTTGCATCCATTCCCAAACATGGTGAGAAGAGTTTAAGTATAATATTTACAGGATTTTACTTGGTCTAAATTCCTTGTGCAAGAGAAAGATGTGGTAGGAGGGTGTTTAGTTGTTTTGGTAATGTTTTGGTTGGTCTAAATACGAGAGGAAAAGAATGGCTTTGGCCTCTGGCTATGGTGTTTTGTAAGTTTGAGTGCTTGATAATCGTTGAAAATGTATATATTATTCCATCTTTGTAAGACTAGTTGTACTTTTAGCAGATCAGTTTGGTTATTTCTTCCTATATACAAAAAACGAAATATAATCTTTTGTTTAGGTTCAAATTATGCTTGGCTTAAGGCTCTTGTGAAGATGAATAATTCATGTTTTATCCTTGTATTCCATGGGTATATATATGAGTATTCGGTTACTCGTTTGGGTCTTAATAATCTACATGATTTATAGTCCAAAAACTTGTATCTTGATTGAAAAATAACCTGTTACAACTTTTCTTGGGAGTTGATGGAATGTAAAAGATGAATTTTCATAGAACATTAGTCTCTGGTCATGTATAGAACTAGATTATGATATGACTTTTGCCTGTTTGCATTTTCATAGGTTTCTGAAACATAATCCAAGAAAATTGTTGGACACTGTAATATTGCTTTGCATCTCTACATATAACACATTTCGCAATTATCAAGTTCATTTTGTCTCACACAATTAAGTGTGTAGCTTGTTTTTCTTTTATTTTGTTAAAATGGAGCTTGTTTTGTTCAGTTCCTCGTAAAGGAAGAAAAGAAACAAGAATTTTGATATCAGGTTGATAACCAATTTTTTTGACAAATCATAAGAAACAAGAAAGAGGACTTAAAAGAAAATTAAAGACCCAATTCTGGTTTTGCAAGTTCTCTGTGTACCGGTAAACCAAATTTTTTTTTATTCATCCTAGCTTTGATTTTTTTCTTTTTTTGGTCACCTCCTAGCGTTGATAGAGATTTATCAAGATATTGGGTCCGGTCCTTGAAGCAACATTTACAAAAGGACCCATTTGACAATTTGACATAGTGGAAAGAAATGCTGATGGAAAGGGTATAATGGTCAATTTAAAATGATGGTCCAATATAATAATATGAGACAAAAAAATATAATTATTATAATCAAATATATATATATAAAATACACACATTATATACACACCAACCATCTTTTCTGTTCAATCTCCATAGTTTTTTCTTCATCTTCTGTTTCACTGTTTGTTTCAACCCAACTCATAATTTTGCTGTCTCTCTCTATCTCTAGACCCCATCTCTTTTACTCCCCTCTCTCTCAAATATTTCACATACATACATATCCAACAAATATGATTGAATCTCTTATCTCTTCAAATTTTACCCAAATTTCATATCTCTCTACCAACAACAATTATCAAAACCCACCTCACAACCTAACCATAAAGCTGGATCCTTTATTAGTCAGCATCTCAATGCAAAATACCCTTCTGCAACTTCCAAAAGGTGACACAACATACCATAAAAGTTAAAAAAAGGTTTGATTTTTTCCATTTTTCCTTCTCTTCCTTTTTTTTTTTTTCATCTTGATCACACTACTCCTAGTTTCCTGCTACTTGTCTCGTCTGTCTCAAAGAGAATGAAAAAATAAGAAAAAAGATAATGGAAAAACCAAAATTATAATTCTTTTTTTTTGGCAATAACAATCCAATTTGTAATGGGCACTAGCCAAAATCAAACAAGAATAATGTGGTGGCTTCTCTTAAGTCTTTGGTCAGAGACTCTCACCACCATTAAACCTAATCTCTTTAACTTCTTTCTCCTTCTTCTTCTTCACATCTCTCTCTCTCTCTCTCGCTACTTTTTCTCCTCTCTTTCTCGAATCTGAGTTTTTTTACTGATCCGATCCGATGAAGGAGATTGATCCCACGATCGCGTTTAAGCATCAAGCCCTTTTGCAGGATTATCACGAGTTGCGAAAGGTAATTGCTTCTTCCTTTTTTCTAGGGTTTTGAATTTTGAAATTCCTCTGGATCTGGTGGTTTTGGGTGATCTATTGTTCTGTTCGTGAATCTGGGTTTGGAATTGTGTGGTTGATTTGATCGAATAGAAGAAAAAGATTTGAAATTTGAAGGTTTGGGTTCTGTTGTTGTTTTGATCAGGAAACAGAGTTTAAGATGAGGAAATTGGAGATGGTGAAACAAAAGAGATTGGCCCTTAAGGCAGAAGTCAGGTATAATCTCTGCTCTTAAATTGGAATTGGCTTGTTTGGTAGATTCATTAGCTTAATTGAGTGAACAATGAATGAAGTTTGAAACTTTTTTATTGGTTAATGGTTAAACTCTGTTTTTGATCAACCCTTTAGGTTCTTGAGACGTAGATACAAACACTTGATGCAAGATCAAACTCTTGAAACCAATCCCAAGATGTTGAGATTGTCAGAATCTGGGGATTCGAAGGTGCCGAGTAAACCGAGTATCAAAAGGAAGAAGCACTCTGTGCCATGTTCTGATTTGAAACAGAGGAAAGCTATGGCTAATAATGCAACTTGTGACTTGGAAAAGAATCCAAAGAGGAGCAGAGGAAACGAGGTATCGACAAATACTGTTACAATTCCTGACCTTAACGGAGACGGGATTACGATTGTCGAAGACAAAGTCTCGGGTTTCGACCTAAATCAGATCTCGGTAAAGCCGGATACTTCTGTTATGGTTTAGAGATTTCTCTTTTTTTTCATGAGAATCTACTTGGCTTAAATTGTGGGTTTTGACTCTTTGGTTGTAGAGAGAAGAAGAGGAGCCAGAAGCGAATGGTGAACATATGGTCTTGGAAGCAACGAAGCAGGCATTGGTTGGCAACGGAAACGCTGATCTACATGGCGAGATAAAGTTACCGGTTTGCAGAGACATGGAGAAAGAGTTAAATAGAACAGTGAAGAGGAAGGTTACATGGCAAGATCCAGTGGCTTTAAGTGTTTGAGGTTTATAAGTAAAAGATTTGAAGTAGGATTGAGATAATGATTGATTCTAATATGCACATATGTGCGCTTATTATGGATTTGATAGATCTTAGAAATATATACAAGTGTAGATTTACTGAGTTAGAAAGTTATAGCTTTCATTTGTCCAACATATGAAACTCCTATCTTAGTGACAACATTATCCTGTAAATCCAGTTTGGTGACTTGAGAATCTAATATGTCGGATGTTCTCATTCTCTCTTAATATGCCTTAGCAACTCTACACGTAGTTGGTGCCTCTGCTTTACGTTATGCTCCTATAGAAGAATTCAAAATCAACTATACAATGACGAGATCCTAAAGTTGCTCTAGCAGCTCTACCACTTTGAAAAATTATTCAGAACTCTCTTTTTTTTTTCTTCTCCCTCCTGTTTAAGCACAGATTCTCGAGCCGAATGTGAAGGAACTCAGATTCGAGATGTTTTTTATTCTTTCATTGTTGGTTGTATATTATACATTTATTTTTTTGATCTCTGAGGATATATTGAGTTTTTAATGATGTATGGGTAGGCCTGAGCATTTCGGGTCGGGTAACCCGACCCGACCCCTATCCAGAGATAATTACCCGAATTTTTTGGGTAAGGGTAGTTGAAATTACCCGTTTGGGTAGTGATTATTTTTCTAACGGGTAAGGGTACGGGTCGGGTAATTACCCGAAGTACCCAATTACCCGTTCGGGTATTAAAAATTATGAGAATATATATAATAAACATATGTTATTGTTATAACTTTTAAAAATTAGCAAACTTATTTTTAAAATTATTTGTAATTATACAAAGAGTATGCAAAAAAAAAAAATTATTTTAAATTAATTCATTATACCACAATTATCCGATCGGATCGAGAATTTAAGTATTTAAATTACCCGATTAGATATTAATTTTTGTTACATATATTACCCATACCCGACTCTTACCCGTTTCTACCCGACCCATACTCTCTAATTACCCGTTCGGGTAATAAATTTTATTACCCTAATTACCCTTACCCTACCCGTACCCTTAATTACCCGACCCATACTCTCTAATTACCCGTTCGGGTAATGAATTTTATTACCCGAATTACCCTTACCCGACCCGTACCCTTAATTACCCGACCCATACCCGTAATGCTCAGGCCTATGTATGGGGTCTGGTTCTGATGTTGTTTAATAAAGGTAGTATATATAATGGAAATTTCAGTTTTACATGCATAAAAAGCACTAAAAAAGCCCACAAACGGAAGCCGAAGCCCACCCATATAAGGAGGGCGAGAAACCCAATCCAAATAAATGGGAGACAGGAGTCACAGGACTTATTAGAACACAGATGCACTCTAGCTAAAGTCCAATTCTGTCCGAAAAATGAAAGCTGTTTAGACATCATCGAGGACTAACTAAAAATGATTGAAGCATTCTACATCGTTGAATCCATAATTCCAGCGCTTGTATTTTCAAAGGTACCTAAATCCGTCAAAAAAATTGTGGGTTACGAACTTACGGTAGTGGTCTATATATTTGGTCCATAACTCTATATAGTCGATCAAATGATGAATTTTGGTCTATATAGTTTGTCTATAGTCGGTTCATATAATTGTTTATATAGTTGGTTCATTTAGTCGATAAATTTGGTCGGTCTACATAGTTGGTTTATATAAGATGAATTGTTTTTTTGGTTTCCAAATCAAATGAAACAAATCTCTATTTATAAAATATGAAAAATGATGAATTTTGATATAAAAATATTTATATACATATATATATATAATTATTATGAAATAATTGATGTTGAATAATTGAGTGGAAAATACAAATACAGAATCACAACGATCAATCAGTGTGTTTTCTGTATATAATTTATTTTTATTTATCAAAATAAAATGGTTTAACCATTTATATGTCAACAGGTGTCCTCTATTTTATCAAAGGTATTGATAACTTTCAACACAAAACAAGCCACCTCATTTGCCACTTCTCTTTCACAAACCATTGGAGTAGTTTCAACTGTTGATAAAATTTATCAACATCATCAACATCACCATTGTAGGTAGTCTCATAAGCTTTACTTCATTTTACTAAATGATTAAAAAATATTTACTAAATGATTAAAACATATTAGGTTTGTTTAGCTTAAATCGAATGGAGTTTGCTATTATGTGTATGTTGTTCCTTGTGGATTTGATTCATACTAGTACTACTGCCAGGGTTTGTACGACTATTATTTTTTCTGTGAAGACAAGATTCCCATCATATATCATAATGAAAGCTTTGGTGAACTCCAAGAACGTTTTTACTTTTCTTTCATTTTTAAATGATATATATATATATATATATATATATATATATGATTTAAATTCCAAGGTAGATTTGTATGATTTATTCTTCGTCTAATATATCTATTTAAGTAGACAGTTACGCTCCAAGTTAGACAATAGACTCTAATTTTTTTTTATAAATATGTGGTTGTTAAAAAAATTAAAAAAAAAAAAAAAAAAACTCTGCTGTTGTTCTAGTGTTGCAAGTAGCAACAAAACACACTCCAACTTTTATAAGGTGTTAGGCCTGATCAAGACTAAGAAGAATTCACGGACGACATCTTCTCCTAAGTAAGTCATCCATGTACTTCAAAAGTTTAGAAAACTTCTTATTTTTGTCATTGAAATCTTCAAAACAGTACTTGAAACCATGTACTTGGTATTATGCTAGGAAGTTTGTTTGATATTCTCCTAAGTAAAGAGATATAGTATTTCCTAAATATATTCTACCAATTAAAAAAATATAACTAATAAAGACTATATAGTGATCACATATATAATTTTGCAGGAACATTTTATTACTTTCAAAATGAGTATATTAAAATTATGTTTTTGTTTTGGGGTTGCAACAAAACACACTCCAACTTATGTTAGGCCTGAAGACTAATTGGAAGGTCACCACTCACCGTAGACAACTAGACATCTACGACGAGATCCAACTAACTTTTGATGATATGGTACTTGAAATGAATTTAGAAAAATTCTTATGGTTTTTTACTGAAATGTTCAAAACAGTACTTGAAACCATGTACTTGGTATTTTTTTTCCTTTTTTTTTGGGGTCGGAGGTATTTTATTAGCTAAAATGTTATATAACAACTTGTCAGCTGAAGACAGAAACAAATCCTAAATTATTTCAGCCTAAAGAAAACTAGTTTTACAACACATTTTTGAAAACGTTATGGAGTTTTCTAAAAAGTATCTAATCAAACCAGCTCGAGGTTTATTCAAGAAGCTGAGCTGCGGCCTCAAAGATGGAAACGACCTCACAGTAAAGGTGGAGATGGAATCGAGAATCTGCCCTCCGTGGTCCGAGTTGATGAGTGATTGTCTCGTAAACATCTTCTCACGGCTGAGCTTGGAAGAAAGATGGACCGGACCTATGTTTGTATGTAAGACATGGATGAAGGTGTGCAAAGACCCATCGCTCAACAAAGTCTTCGATCTTGAAACTTCATTTCTCTATTCCCCCAGTCCAGTCAACTGGTGAAGTCCTCACTTTGCGAGTAGAGTCGACTTGATCCTCAAATCTGTCGTTGACTGTAGCCAAGGCGGTCTTACAGAGATTCGAGTCCGACACTGTACCGATATATCTATCTTATACGTAGCAGAGAGGTATGTCTCAATAATTTTTCCATGGATGATTTTGATCAGTATAATATCTGACATTTTGTTGGGAATCCATGTCTGTCAAAGAAAGAACACTTAGTTTTATAAGAACATATTTTTTAATTAATGTTTAGAAATCTCTCTTAAACACTAAACACTCCTAAAGCTCGTTACTTTCTATTTGTGGTGATGGAACAACTCTTTATTAACACTTCTTTATATAGAACTAAATTACTTGACCTCCAAGTCTCTAGTAACTTGTTTTCCAAGATTTCCAGAACTTTCTCTCCAAATTTTTTTAACTTGCTCTCCAAGTTTGAAATTATCTAACAGTCTGGTGATTTGATTTGTAGGTGTCCTGACCTTGAGGTACTTTGGGTGAAGTATTGTCCAAAAGTTACATGTGAGTCGATGACGAAGATAGCATATAACTGCAATAAGCTTAAGGAACTTGATATAAGTTGCTCTTATGAAATTTCTCCCGAGTGTTTGATGATATTGGGGACACAGTGCCAGAATCTTCAGATTCTAAAGCAGAATATGTTGGATCCTTTCGAGATCACAAGGTTAAGGCGCACGAAGTTTGTGCCTTATAACTATTTGATTGAACCATGGCTTTTTGGGAATATTGAAGCTGGAACAATAGCAAAACACATGCATCAGCTGAAGCACCTAGAACTTCAATTCTCGACAATGACGGATAAAGGTTTTGTCCATCTTTGTAAACGATCTCCAACTCTTGAGTATTTGGATTTGTTTGGGTGTAAGAACTTGACTAGCGATGGGGTTAACAACGGTATTTTGAGCTTAAAGAATTTGAAGGAGATCAAGAAACCAAATTTTATGGTTCTTTAATTCTGTAAAAGATAAATTTAACAAATTAAGAGCATTGTTAGGCTCTATGCTAACATTTAATTTATATGAAAATCTTTCTTTGCTTCACAAAAAAGTAAAGAAAGATTTCGTGAAGCAAAGAATTGAATTAAAGATTATCCTACAAATTAAATTAATTATCCACAAAAAGCATTGTTAGACTCTATGCTAAGTTGCTAAGTTGCTAACATTTAATTTGTATGAAAATCTTTCTATCTAACATTAAGATTTCAGCGGTCACTCTATGTTGAGAATCCGTCAGAATATTTGCTATGAATATCCTACGGAACCACTTTATTCAATTACATACAAATATTCTTTTGTATCGGAAATTTTCAATGGATTTTTGGGGGATAATATTTTCTAGCAAACCTGTCAGATAGCCATCGGAAATAAAACGATGGCATAAACCTGTCAAAGTTTTTGTGGATTCCGACAGTGTTTTTTTTTTTTTTTTTTTTTTTTTTTTTTTTTTTTTTTTTATNAGGTTTTTTTTTTTTTTTTTTTTTTTTTTTTTTTTTTTTGGTGTTATAACCTGAGTGGTTATTTAGCTTAATTTGAATTGAGTTTTCTATTGTGTGCACAATGTTCCTCATGATTTTGATTCATAAGTACTACTACAAGGGTTTGTACGACTGTTTTCTGTGAAATCAAGATCCCCATCATTGCATCATATCATGATGAAAGTTTTTGGTGAACTCCGAGAATGTTTTTACTTCTCTTTTATTTTTATGTGATATATGATTCAAATTCCAAGGTAGCTTGTATGATTCGTTCTTCTTCTATAATATATCATTCTAAATTACTTATCTAGACAGTTAAGCTCCAAGTTGGACAATAGACTCTAATTTTTTTATAAATATTTGGTTGTTAATTCAAAAAGAAAAAACATGCATGGCTGTTGTTCTAGTGTTGCAAGTTGCAACAAAACACACTCCAACTTTTATAAGGTGTTAGGCCTGATCAAGAGTTCAAGACTAAGAAGAAGTCACCGACGACATCTTCTCCTAACTAAGCCAGCCATGTACTTATAAAGTTAAGAAAACTTCGTATGTTTTGCATTGAAATCTTCAAAACAGTACTTGAAACCATACTTGGTATTATGTTAGGAAATTTGTTTGATATTCTCCTAAGTAATGAGATATAGTAGGTTTTTTGCATCTTTGTAAAGTAGCTCCAAATCTTGAGTATTTGGATTTGTTTGGGTGTAAGAACTTGACGAGAGATGGGGTTAATACCAGTTCCTTGAGGTTGAAGAATTTGAAGGAGATCAAGAAACCAAATTTTATTACTCTTTAATTAAGTTGACTGAATTCACACACATATATATTATTTATGTTGATAAATATTTTTCTCTCTTTTGGTTGAGCTATAAAAAACAGGCAGTGAAGCTTTCGTTTTAATATGACTACAATTGTAAAAGGTAAATTTAACAAATTAAGAGCATTGGCTTTATGCTAACATTAAATTTTTACGAAAATCTTTCTTTTTGCTTCACAAAATAGTATCCTCTTTGACTAATCTTTTTAGAAGAATATTTTTGTCAAAGAAGTTTAATGTATTTGTAACTTATGGTAACAACTATCCAATTATCTAATTTATCTCGAATTAAAATTGAAAGATAATATTCAACAAATTCTTGTATTAACAGTTTTCATGAACTTATAAAACACATTGAAACCGATTGACGATTGTCATCACTTTAAAACACTTTTGGGAAAACCTCTTCCCAATAAATTAATTTTCTTTCGTTTCCCAATAATTTATTTGGGGGAAGACACCAAAGTGAATTTATGGAGTGGAGATGTTTTTAATTTTAAAAGTACATAAAATTTGATATTTTTTTTAATATATATGAAAAAAATATATAAATCATAAAATGAGACGGAGGGAAATAGGCTAGAGGAAATAAATACCAAAACTGTACTCTTGATTCAAGAGTCTTGAACCATTATTTTCCATAAAAGTTGCAAAACTATAATCTGATCATTTTCTTTAGCACAATTGATTTAGACTTCGACCTTGCAACATTCGTATAAATGTTTAACAAACAGTTTAGGAGAAATTATTAATGCTTAGGAGTTAGGAATTCGAGCAATTATGAAACAAATTTGAAATGTTCTAAACCGGTTATTGGTTAAGGTAAAACTAAATGTAGTTGTCAAAGAGAAATTGGAAAAGTCTAATTCGTAATCGTACTCATTACTCAA
>OVAF01001148.1:12427-25408 GCA_900406245.1 Odontarrhena argentea | reverse complement strand
AACCAATTTCCTCCATATCCGTAAAGACGAAATCCGCCTCATGCTCACAAGACTCTCACGTGAGACTCACTCTTCGTCCAACGATTTCACTCACGTCGAGCTCGAGCCGATTCTTTCGGACTTAACATTCAACAACATAGTGAGAATGGTTACTGGGAAACGATATTATGGAGATGATGTCAACAACAAAGAAGAAGCAGAGCAATTCAAGAAGTTTGTTTACGATATCGCGGTGTATAGTGGTGCTAATCATTCCGCGGATTATTTACCGATACTTAAATTGTTTGGTAACAAATACGAGGAGGAAGTTAAAGCTATTGGTAAATCGGTTGATGAGATCTTGCAACGGTTGCTTGATGAATGTAGAAGAGATAAAGATGGTAACACTATGGTTAATCATTTGCTCTCTTTGCAAGAACAAGAGCCGGAGTATTATACAGACATCACTATCAAAGGCCTAATGATGGTAAAATTTCATAACTATTCTATCTATAATAACAAATAGAGCAAATTACGAGTTTTTTGTCTTTATCTAGATCAAGAAAATTATATTTTTGATTATTGGATTCGAATTTTTGGGGTTTCGGGTTATAAAAGTAGTGTAGGTTCATATCGGATAGAGTTATATTTTGGCTCGGTCGGGATTTTTTAAATATTGGTTTTTGTTTGAATCTGGGCGTTGAGCAAAAAATAGAGGGCGAAAAGTAATAAATTGTACATAAGATATTTTAATTTTTAGTATAAAGTATTTTGTATAGATTTAGTTAAAAATTATTACCTCTAAATGAATTTTGGCTAGTTCTGTTGATTCTTTTCAATCTCATAAAATTTGGATTCGGTTTGAAGAATTCAGTATAAAAATTTCGAGTTGTTGTATAATTTGGTTCGGAAATTATATGTTCGGTTTGGAAATTTTGGTCAGTCCTAATCGTTTTTTCACTTGAGTAAACCGTTGATTTTCAAATTATGTAGGCAATGATGCTTGCGGGAACGGAAACATCCGCGGTAACACTAGAATGGGCAATGACGAATTTACTATCACATCCAGAAGTATTAGAAAAAGCGAGATCAGAAATTGATGAAAAGATTGGAAAAGACCGACTAATCGATGAGCCAGACATTGCAAATCTTCCTTACCTCCAAAACATAGTCTCCGAAACATTCCGGCTATTCCCCGTTGCACCACTCCTAATCCCTCGCACACCAACGGAAGATATGAAACTCGGTGGTTACGATGTACCACGAAATACGATAGTTTTGGTTAATGCTTGGGCTATACACCGAGATCCAGAGCTATGGGAAGAGCCAGAGAAGTTTAATCCAGATAGGTTTAGTAATGGATGTGGAAGTGAGTATTATGTTCATAAGCTAATGCCGTTTGGTAATGGTAGGAGGACTTGTCCTGGAGCTGGATTAGGACAGAGGATTGTAACGTTGGCTCTTGGGTCTTTGATTCAGTGTTTTGATTGGGAGAATTTGAAAGGTGAAGAGATTGATATGGCGGAAAGTGCTGGGCTTGGGATGCGTAAGATTGATCCTTTAAAGGCTATGTGTAGGCCTAGGCCCATTATGGCTAAGCTTCTAACCTAGTTAGAAGTGTACATGTATGTGGAAGAGAAACAAAAATAACAGTTAAGTAATGGTGTAAGGACTTATTTTCAATCAAATATTATTGATTGGCTTGTTCTTTTTTTTAAAAAAAAAAATTTTCTGAGTGTTATTGAGACTTAAAAAAAAAAGGAAAATAAGAAATTTACAAACACTTGGAAGAGGTCTTTAAAAGAAAAAAAAAATAGAGTCGGCGAAAACACTGACAAAAAAATAATAATATTATTCAATTATTTAGATTCACAACGATTTCTCAACCACCATGTAAACTATCAAAAATTAACATTTATGAAATGTGACACTTGAAAGAATTCACATGTATTAGATAAGTGCTAATCACATCGATAATATGTTTTTATTAATAAATATCACCAAACCATATATTTCAATGAGTTTTAGATTATTGTGTATGATTTTTATAAAAGTTGCTAACTAGTTGAGATAATTTCTTATAAGCATCATATATAATACATAAAATTTCTGTAATAACACTAAAACATATTAAAAATGATAATATATATATTGAACAACAAGGACATTGATAACCTTAGGTTATATTGTACTTTATTCAAATGGACAAAAGATACTAGAGTTTCATGACACAAACGATATAAATATAAGGATAATTAAACATAAGTTTTGGCTTGAATCCATAGTAAATTTTATTCCCATCGCCAAATCTCCAAGTTAGTCTCAAAAGGCCGACTAAACATCGGACTGCTTAATTTCAGCTCCCAAGAATTGCTGAAATGAAGATAAAAAAAATAGCAATCAGCAAGTGAACAAGTACTAAGTAAAATAATTTGACATTGAAATATTATGATAATAAACTTCATAATTAACGTTTTTATGTGAAGTAACATGATAAAATAAGTTGGGTTTAATATGCATAAATTTTAATATCATTTAAGAATGTCTGCGAGTAGTATATATATATAGGATTAATTTCTTATTTTAATGACTTTAATATTTGAACCTTCTACGATAAAATGGAAATCATCTCAAATATGTAACATTGTGTGTGAATGATTTAGGGTTAAAACATTTCTAACTTTAAATGTACTTTTCACATAAATTTTTTTTTTACCTTTTGAGATCGAACTTTATCCAACGTCGCTTGCAGTATTTTTTCTTGGTGTTCAATTTCATTTAATGTTTTCCACTCACTTGGATGTTTCAAAAAGTACCTTAAATATGAAAAAGTAATAAAATAATGATATACAACATAATATATGTGTGTATTAAATAATCATATGTATTATATATAAGATATTTTACCCCAGTTGTTGTTCCACGTTGGCTAATTCAGCATTGCATTGCTCAATTTCATCGTCGATCTAATTAGAAAAAATAGACGGTTAAAAAAAAAAATGCATAAAGAAATTAATATTTTCGTATGTAATATTTCCAATAGCCACTTGCCTTTGATCGAGTTTGTTGATGAATCCCATCATCAATATTTTCACTTCAAAAAAAAAAAGAAAAAAAAAAAAGATAAATTACGACAAACTTATTTTGCAAAATATTGTATAAGTTAAAGCAGACAATAATATAATTAAATTAGATTCATTTTGAACTTTAAATATGAAGATTATATAACCTCAAATTTGATTCAGTTGCTTCCAAACGCATAGCATCAATCCATTGTCTTATAAACTGAAGTACTCGCACCAACCATGAAAAAATGGAAATAAAAAAAAACGAAGTTAAATGCAATATTACACATGCAATAAAAAAAAATATTTAACTGTAATAGTTTGATTATCATTAGGATATTTACCGGTTCATCTTCAAGACTGTATGAGGTCATGCAGATATAAAATAAAAATGTTAAAATCATCCAATAAAACAGTCTAATACTTTAAAATTCAAAAAAGCATAAATACCTTCCCCGTTTATAACAAGGCAGAGCAACATACTTTTGTATAGTCTCTTCAATCCTGTAATCGTCAATTATACAATATAAATAAATATTACCGATCTTTTTTTTGTTCAAATAAATATTATAGATTGAATAATATATTTTCACTGACTAAAAAAAAATTGATAGTGATGGTTATATCAAAAGAATAACAAAACAATCGAATACTAGAATCGGAAAAACCTATAATCGATAAAATCGGAAAATACTAAAATCGGAAAAACCTATACAAATATTTTAGGATTACCTTGTTTTGGATTCCAAAAGGAAGAGTTTGCCAGAAGGAGAAAAGAGAATGAGAGCAATTGGGACATCACATAGTGTGTTGAGCTCATAAGCTTTTTTAATCAACCCATTTTTCCTTTTGGCAAATGCAATGTTTCTTTGTGTTTTGTCATCTATTCTTTTCATCTGTATTTTCTTTCTCCCCATTTTTTTTCTTTTTGTTTCACAATTTTTTCACTTAGATTTCAAAACATAATAATATACATTGGGTTTCTAAGTTATTTATACAGTTAGAGGGAAATCTTTTTATGTCTAAACTTTTAGATTTCCATTATGTTGTACTTATAATATTTATTGCTTTTGATTAGTTAATATTTCTTAAAAACTATTATTATAATAAATTAATTAAGATATTTAATTGACTCATTCATAAATAAGTCATTACTGATTGGTTCAAAATCTAAGTATAGATTTTACTGTTATAGAATTGAATTGTTTATGTTCACAAATGTGATTTTCTTGGATTGTAGATATGTGAAAATCAATGTATGAATGGTAACTATTAATCATGTGTTGCATTTGATTTTATAAATTAGAGGATATATCATATTAAATAAATGATATATAATAGAAAATAGTTAAAAACAAATTTGTGTACACATTAAATCTTAATATAATAAAGAAATTTTAAATTCATTAATTATCTGTATATATATATATATTATTTTTTCTTGCCCAAACTTCTTCCTTTTTTCATTTCAGTTATATTTTTTTTTTTAATTTATGATAATTATCATTAAAATTGCTTTTGACAATGGTACATAAGTCCACTGAGGTTCTCAAAATCACACCCGAGATCGAATTCCCTCGCCTACAATATGCTCCGTATGTACACTAATGGGCCGACCAATTGTGGTCCATACATGTTCCATGACTAAAAAAAAAAAAACACATTACTCGTAAAATGTTTTCAGTAAAATGACTTTGTAAAATTGAACAGGAGATGCCAAATTCCTAGACACAAACTATATCATAATTATTTTCTGACATATATATATATATATATAATATTATAGATATTATAATTTTTATTATAAAGTAATAAAATCCGTTATATATTAGTCATAACCTATATGATCTTTTAACGTGAGTTCTTTCGCTATAGTAATTTTATAAATATATTTTTAAAAATATATAAAATATAATTATTAATAACAATAAAATACAATTGAATGAAATTTAGTACTCTTCGAGATGGAACATTATCCAACGTCTCATGAAGTATTTTTTCTTTCATGTTCAAATTCAGAAAGTATATTTGGACTTTCAAAAAATACCAAAACAGAAAAATTGGTACTAAAGAGATACAAAAAATAAACCATGTGCAATAAAAGTAATATAATAATCGTATCTAAAGAAAATGATATATATTCTAATTTTCTTTTCATATACTTACTTCTCATAAGATAAGATACAATATAAATCTTTTTTTTTTGTTAATCTATGGCATAAATCTTTTGTTGAACAATTACACTAAAATGCTTAAAATGCTTTTGGCACGACACACTGAATTTTTGCAACTTATTTTCTCCATGCACCTTTTAAATTAATATACGAAGGATGACGTTACTAATTTTGTTTGATAGTCCTCAGAAACATGATAAATTGGTTTATTATTCAAACGGTTACTTCTCATATGTATTTTTATGTGAAATTAGAACATTAGATAGCTTCAAAGAAATGAAATTGAATGATGTAGCAACGCCAGACTTCTCAACTTGTCCATCAAAAAAAAAAAAAACAAAAACTGATAGCAAATAGAATAAAAATCCAATCGAATTAATATCGAGTTTTCAATACATGTCTGAATACCAAATAATTGATTCATTAGTTTACGAGTGGATTTTAACATTGTTGGTCGGACCATAATTAGTGTATCACACTTCATATCTACCTATAATGATATTTTGTAAAATTGCAATGTTTAAACTTATATAGCTTCCTTTAAAAAAAAAAAAAAAAACTTATATAGCTAGATAAGGTATTATATGACACTTTGAAAAATGAAATGATATATATAACTATGATAAACAGATATGATAATTTAGTTTTCCTGACAAACTTATAATTTTTATTTTAAAATAACATAAAATTAGACCAACAATGCATCCTTATTCGATTGACAAAATCTTTAAGTTAGCCTGAAACGCCAGTCTCGGACAACAATTTCTCAACTTCCAAAAAGTTCTGAAATTAAGAGACAATTAGCAATAAGAAAATGATCAGTTATGACATTAATGGCATTGGAATATCAGATTAATATTAGAACAATCTGACATTAAAATGCATGCTATTAGATTTCATCACATATTCTGTAAAGAAACACTAGGACGCTGAAAATTTTAGTTTTAAGAAATTTGTTAACTAGTTATATCTTTAAACAAAGGAGACTAATTACATAATTTATTCTTTTCTATGATAAAATAGGAAACATGTCAGAATTTTATTTTTTTGGAAATGATAAAGGGTTAAAACCTTTCAGCATGAAACCATAAACAAATTGTTTATAATACATGGCGAAAATGTTTGTTGTTGCTCTTTAGAATTTCATAAATAATTTTATTTAAAAAAAATATATAATAATAATAATAAAAATAATAATAATAATAATAATAATAATAACTATCATCCAAAAAGATTACCTTCTGAGATCGAACTTCACGCAACGTCTTCAAAAGTATTTTCTCTTGATGTTCAACTTCTTCTAATGTTTCCCACGTTCTTGGATCTTTCATAAAATATCTTAATGAAAAGGAAAACAAAAAATTAAGTACTTAGGAGATCTGTATCCTTATGCAATAAAAGAAACATAATAATCATCACTATAGAATTGAGATATTTACTCCAATTTTTTTTCCACTTCGGCCAATTCTGCTTGGCATCTATCTATTTCACCATCGATCTCCTCGGCACTATATTCATTGATTTCATCCTCAATCTCCCCATCATCTTCAGTTTCCTCATCATCTTTGATTTCTTCTTGGATCTCCTGCTTAGTGAAAACTGAATAGTTAAATAAAAACAAATCATGCATAAAGATATCACTTTTATATAAATATGCCTATAAAACTAAAAGGAATTATTTTCTATATATAGACATGCCTCTTGTTGAGTTTGAAGATGAACCCCAGCTGCCCCATCATCAACACTGTTTTCGTACAAAATAATACAAAGCTAAGATATAGTATACTTACTTCTCATAAGATACGGTATAATTTTCTTTTTTTAAAAAGAATTTATGATAGAAATCGTTGTCAAAACAATTACGTTTAAAATATAAGAAAAGACAAAGGTGATAAGCAACGTTAAACCTCAAATTTTAAAATTTTTAGAAATATAATATATAAAATTTAACGAAGAAAAAAAAGATTACCGATAAGAAGGACCTTGAGAAGAAGAACCTCGAAACAATGACGTTAGGGCATTGGAGAAACGAGACGAAAACGAATAATGTTTTACTTGGGCAGTGTTTCTGAATAATGACACGTATAATACACTATAATAAATTTACTGTAATAATTAATTTAATTAACTATGATAATCAGTTTAATCAAAATTTGGAATGTGTAAATTTAGTAACCCTGAGTTCGATTCTTTTGGTTCCAAACGCATAGTATCAATCCACTCTCTTATAAACTGGAATAATCGTACCCAAAAGAAAATCAAATGCTAATTAGATATTATATAAGAAGATATAATTCAAAGATAATCATGCACAAATTGTTCAACTATTATGAATATATTTACCTGTTCGTCTTCAAGACTTCCCACGGACCAAGTGATTATAATAACGAGAAGTCATGCACATGCGGAAAAATGTATTTATTAAAATCATATACTGAAACAATCCACATGTTTTAGTTCATATAATGAATATACTATACCTTTCACGATCAGGAAGATCAACAAATTGTTTTACAGTCTCTTCAATCCTATATATAATCATAAACGGTTAATTATATTTTTAATATGTAATATATTTTTCTTATATGAAAAGATGAAGGTGAGTGTGATATTAGCAGGTACTTTAGAGAATATATAATATTTTTTAACAACATATATATTTTAGATTAAGATGAAATAATAATCAATCTTAGAATACCTTTGTTTGGATTCAAAAATGAAGAGTTTACCGGAAGGAGAGAAAAAAACAAGAGCTATTGGAATGTCACATAGAACAGAGAGTTCATGAGCTTTCTTTATCAACCCACTTTTTCTTTTGGAAAATGTAAAATTCTTTTGTGTTCTATCAATTAATTTTTTTATTTGTATTTTCGTCCTCCCCATTTTGTTCTGTCCCAAACTCAGTTGATAATGTTCATTTCTTGTTGGTTTATAAGCACTTATATAGTTGTATGAAAGGCTTCATATGTCTAAACTTATACAATTTTTATTAAAATTTTATTTAGAATATGAATCAATGTCATTTATTTTAAACTGATAATTAAGAAAAAAAATATTCAAATACTTATTATTTATCAAGTTCTTATCTACCATGTATCAATAGATAATTTAACATATGACTGATTCGAATCTAAATATAGAGCTATTGTAATAATAGATCGCATATGTGTTAGCTAACTAAATGATTTGGATTGTGAGTATATTAAAACCAAAGTATAAATTAAATGATATCTATTAATAATCTTCAGTATTATATGTTAAACTAGAAATATATTAATTGAATAAGTAATATAGAGTATAAAATAGATCATATAGACTTTATCTACATACACATCATATATGTTTATATATATGCATGAAAGATAAGTGTATTATGAATTTATGATTCAAAAGAAAGGTAGTTCTGCCATTCGTCAATAAATTTTTGCTCTTAATGGAGTAGAGAAACTAAAGCACCTATATGATGGGACAAGTCCCCAAGAGACAAATATTATTTTTTCTTTCATCTAAACTTTTTTCGTTAAAATCTCGGTGAAATATAAAACCGACTTACTCAATACTTGAGTCAAGAGCTCAAAAGAGGGAGACATGAACTTATACATTAAGAACCATACTAATCGAAAACTGAAACAGAATACAACAAAATACAAGACAGAATCACAACAACTAATACAAGATGATAACCAAGCTAAGAGTCAAAGATGAAGCACAAGAGGATAACCACAACAACTAATATAAAGTAAAGTTTCAACTAGTCTAATATAAATTACCCTTTTCATATTTTTCTTTTTTTTGGATTGTGTTTGTGCCGCTATACGCGCAAATATTTTCATTAACTTTTTTTTGTTTTTCAAATATTATCCGGTTTTTTTGTTATAATCTTTGTTAGTTTGATGGTGTTTATTTTTTTTTTGTCATAGTAGTTTTTATAATTGGTTTATATTTTTTGCAAAAAAAAAAAAAAAATGGTTTATATTTACATACATATCAGCTGTATATATGTACCTGTTTGTAATTAAAATATTTTTTGTGATTATATGTGTTAAAAATTAAAAAAATTTACAATTGCATTTGTTGATATATTCATCAACTCTTTCAAAGCGTTTAAAAGGTATAGATTAATTTACTTTTAATCATTTACCTCATGGACAAACAAGAAGCATACTCTATTTCTTTTTCTTTTTTTTCGGGCTCTATTTCTAATATTGCCTTATGTATTTGCCTACATTCACCCACGTTGACATGTTTTATGAAACCCATTAAAAAAATTTTTTGGAAAAGATCATCAAATTTGATATAATATCATGGGAATCTAAGTATTTATATGATCAATAAAACAACGACTATCAGTGTAATGTAAAATAAATACTGAAAATATTTTTTGTCTAAGGAGAAAAACAATCCGAAGAAAAGTAAAAAAGAAAAATGTATGTGTTATACATTTTCTATAGGTAATCTGTTTAAATTTATGTAAAAACTTTGAATAACCATAAGTTTAACAAGTATAACAAATACTAAAATTTTCAATGTGTTTCTATCTTGTATATATTATATATACCATATACTTCGATTATCCAATCAAATATTTAATTTTTAACACAGTGTGAATACCAAATATTCTATTATTACTTCTTAAGCCAATAACTAAAACCCTTATCCTGACAAAAAGAATAATTTTATCATAAAAGTAAGTAAATATATACACATTCCATATTATAATCCTACAAATTTCCAATATTAAATTTCCTAAATAGAATTTTATCCACAAAAAAAAGATAAAACTTTCTTAATAAATAGAGAATATTCTTTACATATCCAATTATTAATGTTTTGACCTTATCTTTCACATTCTTATACCTTACCCATGTTTGACACTTGTTACACATTCAAAGAGAAAAAACAAAAATTGGTAATTTAATATATATACATTCCATATTATACACCTCTAATGGTATATCCTACAAACTTCCAATATTAAATTTCCTAAATAGAATTTTATCCACAAAAAAAAAAAGATAAAACTTTCTTAATAAATAGAGAATATTCTTTACATATCCAACAATTAATGGTTTTGACCTTATCTTTCACATTCTTATACCTTACCCATGTTTGACACTTGTTACACATTCAAAGAGAAAAAACAAAAATTGGTAATTTAATATATATACATTCCATATTATACACCTCTAATGGTATATCCTACAAACTTCCAATATTAAATTTCCTAAATAGAATTTTATCCACAAAAAAAAAAAGATAAAACTTTCTTAATAAATAGAGAATATTCTTTACATATCCAACAATTAAAGTTTGACCTTATCTTTCACATTCTTATACCTTACCCATGTTGACACTTGTTACACATTCAAAGAGAAAAAAAACAAATTGTAATAAATTACCAATTTTTTTGTATAATATGGAATATTCAAATGGTTAGTGAAAGTGTAGTATAAATACTAACATAGTCTAAAGTGAAGAAACCGAAAAAAAAAAATAACGTAAAAACAACGTGAAGAGTGGAGCCCACTTTTCTCTGAAGATAATTTAAATTGTTTAAAAAAAAAAAAAAAAAAAAACTTCTCCACCACAAAAATGAGATCTCCGTCGTGATTCTCACCGCCGGTTCTAATTCCTCCGTCTCCTCGTTCAATATCCGCCGTGAATGAACTTCGTTGAAACGCCGAGCTAATTTTACAGGTAATTTGTTTCGATTTTTTGTTGTTCTGTATCTGGAAATTAACGATTAGGGTTACGATTTTGTGTTCTTCCTTTGAATTTGGATTTGTATGTGTTGAAGATTGTGACTTTTTGGAATTTGTAGGGTTTTTTTTTGGGTTATGGAGTTGAAGGAGACAAAGGTTGAAGTGGGTGATGATGTAGTGAACAAGGAGGTTAAGGAGTTACCTAAGGAGATTGAAGAGAAGAGTATTATGCAGTGTAGTAGTAACTTTGAGGATCAGAGTTTTTATAATGTTGAAGATCAGAGTGAAGATCAGTTTGGTGGTGGTGGTGGTGATGAGACTGAGGTTGAAGAAGATGAGGTTGATGTAGTGGGATACAAAGGGTTTAAGGATAAGGATGAGACTGATGTCTCCGAGTGTAATGATGCGACTGATGAGTGTACGAGTTCGTTTAGCGGAACCGGTTCTGGAGATGAGAATGAGAATGATCAGGAAGCTGATTCCATGATGTGTAAGAATGATGCATCGCTACCATTGTGGGTGAGGTGAGATTATTTCTATACGCTTTGTTATGAGTAATGGTTTCCTCATTAGACGTAGTTCGCAGATCATTTAGTGATTTTAGGTTTCATGAAGGTTTCATGAAGCTTTGATTCTGAAATTTATGAGTTACTTTACTACCATGACATAGTTCTGTCTTTGATGTATCTCTGTATAAGGAAGTTGGGATAAGGTTTACTCTGTTGTGTGAATGGGATATGATTTGGTTATTTTTGTTCCTTTTATGGCAGAAAGAAGAAGGTGACTGATCATTGGAAGAGGTTTATACAGCCTGTTATGTGGCGGTCCAAATGGGTTGAACTTAAATTCAGAGAATTACAGAACCAAGCACGGTTGTATGACAAAGAACTTGAAGAAACTCGCAAAGCCAAGAAACTGGAGTTAGAAAATCTCAAACCGGAAGAACTTGGAGTAAAGGGACTGCCTCCTCTCGCGTGTCAGACTCAGAAAACCCAAATCATGAAGAGGAAAAAGAGAAAGCGAGTTGAGGAGACCATAGATGTTGCATCCTATACTTCAAACCATAACCTCTTCTCATATAACGGTATGAAGCAAGTTTTAGGTTCTTTTTCTTCTGGTTGTGCTCAGTGTTCATCTGCCATTACTCGTCTAATACTTCCTGTTCGATGTTTTTGATCTTTTTACAGAAGAACGGAAATCTTTTGCTGATATTTCTCTCAATGATAACTCCCGCAACCTAGGTATGATGTTCTGAACCTCAACTTTGGTGTGATCTTAATTAATCTTTAGAAAACTTCGGTCTTACGAATATTCACTTTTTGCCATCTTATACCAGATAAAACTAAGAGTTCTAAGGAAGGGACACTTTTCTCTGAAGACATACCGCCTCTCGAGTTTAGGGAAGGCGATGAATACTTGGAACAGATACTTTTGAAGATTGAGGCAGCTAAGGTAGAAGCCCGTAACTTGAAGAACCGAGTTGACAAGATGGTGAATGAAAATCCAAGTAGGTTCTCTCCCGTTAACACAGTGAATCTGCTTGGATCCGCCGATGCATTCACCAGCCCAGAACCACAAAAGCCTCAGTTAGTTGTCAAAAACGAAAATGCGGAACCGGTCATGTCTGAAGAAAAACCAGTTAAGTCTGCTTCCGTTTCATCTCATCAGGGCGCACCTGAAGACGCACCTGAAGGCGCACCTGAAGGCACACCTGAAGGCACACCTGAAGGCGCACCTGAAGGCGCACCTGAAGGCACACCTGAAGGCGCACCTGAAGGCACACCTGAAGGCGCACCTAAAGACGACGAAACAACAGATATATTATTGTCTGAACTCCTGGCTTCAAGAAAAAAAGAAGGGAAAGCTGTTGTTCCCGATAAGAAGCTACCGAAGACAGAACAAATTTCAGTCGAAGAAGGCCCATCAAGACCTGTAAGTCTCTGCAATATCAGTAGAACATTACAAAACCCATTATGAATTTTGGTCTCTCATACACCTATTTTTAAAAATGCAGGTAAGGAAAAGAACTCCGCGCAATCTTGATATTGTAAAGGAAGAGCC
>OVAF01001147.1:0-25412 GCA_900406245.1 Odontarrhena argentea | reverse complement strand
TATATATATTCTTTTTCTTATTGACACCAGAAAAAATATTTCCTGGGTCCGCCACTGATTACCATATATACTAGTGCGCCATATCGAGATCTGTTACTTTTCCAGTACTGTAACACATTCAAATCAGGATATTTGTTCAACTTTAACTTTGGCTCTTCTAAGTAAACATCCAAAGCTGACTTTCCCTCTTCCATATAGTCTGAAATATCATCCAAATCAAACAAATCCTGTAACAAAACATATATCAAAACAGTAACATTCAAATCAGATATGTAAGTTGTATATAAAGAGATTCATGTGAAACAATTAAAAGCTGAAACTTACATCTAGCATGCCCAAGTTCCCTCTTCCTCGCTCAGGAGTTCGAGTGTTTCCTTTAACACAGTTCACCACAGGAGTCAAAGGAAATTTTTCTCTATATTCTTCAAACAGCCTATAAAGCTTATCCTTTAGACATCTAATTTTTTCTTGGGAAGAGAATGGATCAAGCTCATCATAACAACGCTTTAAGAGCTTTAGCTTCATCCTAGGATCAAATACAGCTCCCATTGCAAGTATAATGCTGTACTGATCCCAATACTTATCAAATTTCAGCCTCATCTTCGAAATCATCTCTGCGATCTTGGTATCCTCATTGTGTTTATTCACTTCCAATAAACATTGGATCTTCCAAATATGCCCAAAATACAGATTAGAAGTCGAGTAACTTCTTCCTGACATTAACTTAGTAATACTGTAAAAAGGCATCAAAATCTCATGAATAATTTTGGCTCTTTTCCATTCTAGACTAGAGGGACAATATTTGTAGTTTTTGTCAATCACTTTAAACCTTTTTAGAGCACGCTCATACTTCAAAGCCTTCTCAAGCATCACATATGTCGAATTCCACCTATGTTGAACATCTAGAGATAGAACCACTTCACCATCTCCTTCTATGCATTCTGCCAATGCAATTCTTCGAGATTGTGATCCCTTTACATACTTAACAGTGTCTCTGATCTTAGATAATGGCTCACTAATAACAGCAAGACCATCTTGCACTATAAGGTTTAGTACGTGAGCAGAGCATCGTACATGAAAGAACTCCCCCTTGCATAACAAATGATCATCTAAGTTTAGTCGATCTCTCAATATATCTTGCATACAATCATTAGTTGTAGCATTATCTAAAGTAAGAGTGAACACTTTCCTCTCAATTCCCCACTCCTTCAAACATTCATGGACTCTACTAGCTAAAGCATCACTATTATGAGGAGGAGGCAGATCGCAGAAGGATAAAATCTTGCTATGTAACACCCACTTCTCATCGACATAATGTGCAGTCACAACTACGTATCCATCTCCAGAAATTGCAGTCCAAGAGTCAGAGGTTAAGCAAATCCTACTAGGAATATTAACTAAGTCAGACTTAAGTTTCTCTTTTTCCTTCTCCCAAGTTTTAATCACATCCGTTGCTGCGGTGTTTCTACTATAACATTGATAGTCTGGATTCAAATAGCTAAGATAATCTCGAAGTTCTTCATATTCGACACAAAGGAAAGGAAGGTTGTGTCTAATAATAACACGACTAAACTTTTCCCTAGCAACTTTATCCTCAATTTTCCAAACTGCTCTTTCAATATCTACACCCTCTACACATTTCTTGTAATGTCGTTTCAAATTAGAAGTTCCACTACCCGGCGGCCACAAATAACTCTTTGGACAGTTATTACAAAAAGCTCTATCTTCACCATTATCATCTTTTTTCACTGTAAAATGATTCCACATAGATGACCTACGCCTCCTTTTAGCAGGTCTAGAAGAACTTACAAGAATTACAGATTCTGAGGCTCCAGATGATGACTGCCCATCACCACCTCCAGTAATTAAAGGAATTTCTTCATTATCCATACTCCTGCAAAACCCAGTATCCAAAGATATAAGTCAAACAATATATGTATATATGTGTAAAGAGAGATAGAGGCAATCAGAAAGCGAATAAGTAAATGACAGTGAGACATATCAAGAGCTTGAGCTACTCAAGAAGAAAATATCAACAAAGCTATGGCTCTTATTACTGTGTTAGTAAAAGAGCACTCACTGAAACACTTACTAAAACTGTAAAACTGCAAAGTTGGCTCGAATGTGCATAAATACTAATATGGCTTGAATTATTAACAAACACGTATCCATCAAATTGACATAATTCATTAACAAACAAAAAGAAAAGGACAGCATCATATGCATTCTCAAACCTTCTTTTTGCATCAGAGCTTATTATATACATATCATGCATATAAACAAAGCCTTGGTAAGGTCCTTACCTCACTATTTTTATTTAAATAATAATATAACCACTATTAATTAAAATAATATTAAAAAATTAATACTCTTTTTATATCATATTATTAATTTCTTTTCTTAAACAATAAATAGAAAATAAAATAATTAATATAAATTATATATATTTACATTATTTTTTGTGAAAATTACAAAAACTAAAATATATATAATTTTTCTTTTTTGAGAAGGAAATTACACTTAAGTTAACTCACAAACAATAAACTCAAGTCACACATTAAAGCTGATTTATAGTAGATGAAAATTTATAATAGAAAAAGTTGACTTTATTTTTGTCCGAATCCAATGAAACAAATTTTATTTATAGAGGGAAAAAGACGATGAATTTTAGTATAAAAAAAAAATGTGATATAAAATAATTGAGATGCAAAAATTTGAAAGGGATAAAAATCTGAAAAATCTCAATAACCGATCAATATTTAACATATTTATTTACTAAAACAATTATCCCTCCTCCGCCGATTATTTTTCCCTCAAGCAGACCCCACCAATTTTTCTCTTCCACTCACAAACTTACATCTCTCATAAGTGACCCCACTTCCTCGTTTTTCAACCTGTTGTAAAACTTCAACAAGTTTGAAACCACCTCATCACCTCATTTTTACAACAACCCCATTGTAGGACATCAACAGTTGATAAAAAAAATTCAACTACCTCATTGTAAGTAATCTTAGGAAAACCACCATGATCTACATCACCACGCCACATCAGAGTTCGTACATTTCCATATCAACAATCTACGCTGCCACGTATACTTAACTCGGGTGTTAAACATGAGATCATTGCGTAGAGTCCACCCGACCTTGGATTCGCATGTTAACCCACGCACCTATGCGTTGAATCGCGTATGGTTCTCCTCGATTTTCATTATAAAAGAGAGACCAAACGTCACTTCAAAGGCATCTTTTTCAACTTATGAAAGCGAGAACTTAAGACATTAGTCCGAGTTTTGACCTGAAAGTTTTCTTACTTCTCATGTAATTCATCTCGACACACTTGTAAAAACTAGTTCTATCTTAATATACGAAGTGATTCCGCCTTCATACTATTTCACTCTTGTTCTACGTGTTACCTCTCGGATCAACATCGTCACCTCGGTAACACTTAATCACTTCGGTAAAATACCGAACCCACTCAGACAATCATCATTTATCTACGGAAGAAAAACAACAAAATTGGTCTGTGCATCTTTTACTACAAAGCACAACCTCTATTGTATAAAACTTGAGAAAATTAATGAGCAACATGTCAAAGCAGTTAACAAGGACATGAAACAAGTATCTTTTGAAGTTGGAGAATGAGTTTGGTAACACATTAGGCCAGAGAGGTTCCTAGCCCAAAGGAGTTGTAAGCTTTCACCTCGGGGAGATGGACCTATCAAGAGTTTAGAAAATATCAGTGATGATGCTTGCAAGCTATTCCAGGTGATCAGTTTCAAGTTCCTAACACCTTTAATTTTTCTAATGTAGCTCTTTTTGGTGCAGATGAAACAGTTTTGGGGTCAAACCTTTTAAAGGTAGGGATGATGAGGACATCGAGCCACCTAACCTAATCATCTAAGCTCCTCAAGTACCAAGCAGACCATGACCAGGAGAAGGAGTAAAGGCATAAAGAAGAAGTTAAATATCTTCTTAGATCAGCTAGAATATGAAGGACTGATCCCCCTTGATCAGTATGAAGTCATGCGACTAATTCCATCCGAGAACTCATAATTGAATAATGTCTTCCCAGAGCGTTTCATGAGGCAAGCTACATACCAAATTAAATTTCTTTAAATCCGGTTTCCAGAACATTTAAGATCACATCAATCATATGTACCAAACTCTGTCAAACGGTGATTGCATATCTAGTGAATCCTATCATATATAATAAGCAAAAATGGGCTCTTTTCATACCAAACATGAATTCCACTTGAGTATGGTTTCCTTAAGCATGGAGAACGTGTAGGAAGTTTTCAAATCAGCTAAATTATCTATTCATAATGGAGAATCAAGTTTGAAGATTAAAAGATACAACTTGCTCTATTTAGACCCCTATATTACCTCTTTTTTTTAGTTTTAATTTTTCTTGATTTTTGTTGTGTTTTTCCTTTTATTTCTTGTAGGATGATTGTGTTCTTCCCTTTAATTTAGCTTTGAAGCTGGCTATGTAATGCTTTGATTTGTAGTCCTTTCTTTACCTTGATTAATATAATTGTTTGTTTTGATTTATACTAAATTTTCTATCTACTTCTTGTGAGTAAGTCCACGTCTAGAGTGTCTTAGAAGTACCACCCGGCCTCCACACTTGACGTGATTCTTTTCAATCCACATCTACCATCCACGTTATGCCGGATAAGCTAGAGAGGTCTTAGACTAGGTAGTGATCCAACCTTTGTTTTATCAAGGTCTCCTTTGTTTTATCAAGGTCTCCTTTGTTTTATCAAGGTCTTGGGAGCTTGTATCATTGTCTCATGATTTGGAGAACTTCAAGAGCAATTTTAGGACATCATGTCATAAAACAAACATCAACTTGTTCATAAGATAAGACACCATATAGAGAATCAGAGGGCTTTCAAAAAGAGACCACTCACTTCGTATCAGATGCAGAGACATCCTTTGTTGTATTTTTTACACATCTATGACTTTGCCAAGAAGGTTGGAAATTTTGATTTTTCATATGTTAATCGCTGATACACATGACTCCCCTTATAAATCTTATCACAGTAGTAAGTGATCCGAACCGTTACTCTAGTATGAGTAGTCATTGTCTTTAAGCGTCGTAATGGCATAGAGACATCAAATTTGACATGAACACGAACATATTCTCGACTTTGGGGCTTGAGAGGATCTTAAACAATTTCTTCCAGGAAACTCACCCAAAGCTATAATGGTTGCCTCAATGTATTTATTCATCAGAATGTTCTTGATTTGCATCCAAACTTTGTTGTAGTTTAAATAATTCGAAGGAGGAGGCTCCGTCCATCTTTCCAAAAAAATACATCACTGATTAAACATATGCACACCTTTTTTCCAAAATTGTTTCCAAATCTTGTTTATACTTGAATATAAATTGGAAACGCTCTTTGGACAAAGCTATGCACACACCCGATCATACAGTTGCCACTTCCTTGGCATCTCCAAAATGAGATCTGACATGCATTGAGCATCCAGGTTAGGGACACGCCCTTAAACACAAATTAGGGAAGTTATGAATGGTTCATCGTCATCTTTTTATGCAAAAGACATCGTGAGTAAAGTATACACTCGAAGGCATAAAGACCAAAGGCAACCGAAATCTTAGAAACTATTGGATTTATACACAAAACAAAAGAAATGATAGAAGGATAACACGAAGAAGAGAGCCGACACTAGAGATATATAGAGAAGAAACTCAGAAAAACGAAGAACAATCAAACAAAAGAATAAAAAACTTAGACAAAATATCGGAAGGAAGAAAAACACAAAAAAAGATAGAGGGATCCTAAACCCACAAAATGAGAAACCGTCTCTATATCATTATTTAATTTTGACCTCCTAATACATTAGAACAAAAGAACGTCCGGTAATTTCTAGACTATAATATGAAACTTTTACAAAAATTTAAAAATTAAATCGACGTATGTTGGCAAAATATCATATAATCTTTTTCTCTTTTGTTTTTTGCCAACTATCATCTTATCTATGTATGTGTGAACAAATATTGAGTTATGTCTTATTGCAGAATACCAAAAGATTTTCTTAGTTGAAAAGAGTTGAAGTGCNTTTTTTTTTTAAAAAAGTTTAAGGTTTTTTTTTTTTTTTTTTTTTTTTTTTTTTTTTTTTTTTTTTTTCTCTTTTTCTATTTATAAAAAGAAACTCATTCAAAACAGAATCTTCTTACTTGTGTTTACTATACGTATAAAGTGATCTCCCACGACATTTCAAATTTCAATATATAGATTGTTTAATGACAAAAGAGAAAAGAGAAAAGAGAAAAACGATTTGTATGAGATATCTGATAGGAAAGTGGAAGTAGAGAAATAGAAAACTGGTTTTGGTCGGTACACTCAAGTGTGTAACCGTAAGCTATGACGAAAGGAGAAGTAATTTAAATTTAATTATTGATTCACAAGTCCCTTTCCTACATTATGGGCTCTAAAAGTATTAGTGGTCGAATCGAATATGCCTTTGATCTATTTCTCCCCCAAAATTATAAAATTTTTTAAATATATATTTTGGAAAATGGAGAGGTGGTAGGTGGAAGAAGAGAGGCGGCCTCTAATTCCTCACAACTAAACATCATATCAACATTATATTTTATATTTTTTTTTCCAACCATATAGGAATCACAATTGACCAATCTATCAACCTAAATCATGCATAATATAGTTTTTTGGTATATGAGTCCCTCTGCTCTGCTTGTTTTGAGGGTGACTCGTTCCTCTTCTTGAGGTTTCCTTGTTTTGAGGTTGACTGGTTCCTCTTCTTGAGGTTTCTTTGGGTTTCCAAATGCTGTATTACAACTTGATTCTCCCTTTAGTTATATATATTCAAAGGTTAGATGAAAAAAAAAAAAATCATGCATAATATATATATAAAGGAACTAGATCCTTAATATAATAGTATTTTATTCTCAGTAATTTTTTCTCCTACCATTAGACTACGGTCGCTTCAAAAATATTTTTCGTTTCTTTTCTTGTTTGACAACTCTATTTTGTAATCTCACCAAAATAGCCACTCTCTTTGAACTTGGTCGTGTTTGTGCTATTGACTGAACTCACAGCCGCCCACTCTGTAGAATGTAGATCAATGCATTATTATTACAACTACATATGTGGGCCATTATCGGCGGATTTAATTTTTGGGTTGAAAGATCATAATGAAAGTTCTTTTTTTGCAATGATTTTAGTGGTAGTAGACACTGTCATGCTATATCTCGCTTATTAGATTGACTAATCTGGTTTTCCGGTTAAAATATATAATTAGTGAAAGTATTTATATAAGTCATATATCGTAATAATTACCGAAACTCAAACGAATATTCGGGCATTAATTAAAAAAATGGGTCATATTGCCACATCAAACATATATGTGTTCTGTCTGGTTTTAGTGAGAGTAAAGTATTGTTTATAAATTATAACCAAGTTGAAATAAACGTAATGCTATCAATTTTGTATTCAATATTTAATTATCCTGTCTAATGTTTTAATACTAGGTGCTGAATGCTGATACAATGATAACATACGTCGCAACAAAACCAAATTATTTTTCTTAAAAATAATAAGTACCATTTTTTAAATTAGTTGGATTAACGGTTATACTTATCGAGATGATTAGAACTCTTTAATCTCAATTAGAGTTTTTTTTTCCCAAAAGCAATCATCCAAGTAAGTTGGATTTGCTTTGGACTATATAAATATAAATTAAGAAATAAAGTGATGCAAGTTGGTTGTTGAAAATACCAAAAAGATATGATTGGTGTACGTATATTTCATGCCGCTATATATTTTTTAAACAATCAGTCAAAACTAGCTCTGGGCATTTGAGTACTCGGTTCGGGTTCGGGTATTTACTATTCGGGTCCGGGTCTTTTTCGTCTGAAAAATATGTAACCATTCGAGTATTTTTAGTTTTCGGTTCGGATTCGGGTCGGTACCATTCGGGTTCGGGTCGGTTCAGACATTTTTTAAAAGAACCGCAAAATACCCGGAAAAAAATCGGGTATGATTCGGTTTCGGGTTTTATGGTTACTTTTTACCTGAAAGTACCCGAAAGTAACCAAAAGTAACCAAAAACCCGAAATTTAAAGACCTAAAATTATCCAAATGTACCCAAAAATATCCAAATGTATCCAAAGGTAATCAAAAACCCGAAATTTAAAAACCCGAAATCATCCAAATGTACCCAAAAGTACCAAAAAATAACGAAGGACCCGAAAAAAATAGTATTATTCGAATCCATTGGTTCTGGTTACAAATGGTTCTGGTTATGTTCGGTTACTTTCGAGTACTCATTCGGGTATCGGGTATATCCGGTACCGAACCGAGACCCGAATCACTTTTTTCAGAGGACCCGTTCGAATATTACCCTCTACCCGAGTACTACCCGAAACCCTGTTTTCGGGTCGGGTCCGGGTCGGGTATTCGGGTCCGGTTTTAATGACTAGGGCTAGTCAAAACCATGTAATTATTTGACCATATACCTTGACTGGTTAACTTACATGCACCAAACTTTTTTTTTTGTTTCATCAAACCTCTCCTTTTGGCTGAGAATATATTCTTGACCAAGAATTAAATATTTATAAATGCTATCGTTTCCACAAGCAAATTGTAAAATGCATTGGATTGTTTCCTATTGTCGTCAACCTCACTGAATGTTATTGTTCAGAAAGGATAAAGGTTTATCTAAATAGGCCAAAACTGTTTTGCTTCTTCATCTTTGACAAAATTTATGAATAGATTATTCATTGATTATAAATTTACAATACCTCTAAAAATGGTAAAAATCCAAATTAGATCCAAGATCTTGTGGTCAAGTGGTAAAGAGACGGGTTTGGGATACAATATTTTCCAACTTTGATTCACCTGCTATGCGAAACAAACACACATTAAGAATTCACATTTGCAATTTATACAAAAAATACATGATGTAAGTAAAGATAATGACTAATAAAAACACAAATGCAGAAATTACAATTTAGAAATTTAAAAGTGGAAGCTTAAAATATCATTTACTAATATATAGAACAAAGAAGGATGATAGCAAACAATAGTTTTGGCGCGTTACAGAAAGCTCTATACTTGTAATCTTGAAAGAAACTCTCTCTCTCGCGTACTTCAAGGAGCTCTCTCCTCTCATCATCCTCAAAATTCTCTCTCTCTCTCTTCCTTTAATTGTCAGAACATGAACGCTTCATCGTCGTTAAAGATCCTTGCTTCTTCTTCTCCTCCTCCTCTGATTTCTTCTACCTCCATAAGACCCATAGGTAAAGCCTCCCCAAACCCAAGATTTCTTCCCAAACTCTCTAAACCGATCAGATGCATGCGTGATTCCAACAATCTTAACTTCAATTCCAAATCAAACTCCCAAACCCATGATTTCCCTGTTTCTTTTGCCTCATCAATCGGAGCTCCTCCCCTGCAGGAAACGACAACCTCTGCAGACAAGCTCCGTCTCCTCGTATCCGAGTTCCGGTCTTTACCCGAACCCATCGACCGTGTAAAGCGTCTCTTAAACTACGCATCTGCTCTGTCCCCACTCGACGACTCTGCTCGTGTTCCGTCCAACAAAGTCCCCGGATGCTCCACTCAGGTTTGGTTAGAGATCAAGATTGACGATTTTGGAAGGGTCAGATTCAGAGCCGACAGTGATTCGGAGATCTCCAAGGGATTCTGTTCTTGTCTCATCTGGATCCTCGACGGTGCCAAACCAGAGGAAGTGATGAGCGTTAAAGGCGAGGACTTGACGGACATGAATGTTGGTGTTCATGGCAAGGTCCAATCTAGAGTCAACACGTGGCATAACGTCTTGATGACTATGCAGAAACGCACCTTGGCTCTTGTTGATGTGGCACACCGGGATGGTGACAGACCACCACCACCATCCTCGCAGCAGCATCATCAGCGTGATCTCTTGCTTGGATATGTTAATAGAAGTTACATGGAATCTTCCAAGCTTTCTGATTATTCTCTTTCATTGCTTCCTTTGTATTATGATTTCACTATATGAATATATACCTTGTCTTGTGTCTTCTTTAGTATATTTTGTAAAGCCTTTTGGAACATAAATTCAAAGTTTGTGTTTGGTTTTTGCAATATTCAAGTTTCAGGATCAGGGTGTGGGTACATTTTAATTTTTTATATTGGTCTAGCTACTAGCCTACTACCATCTGTGTATACAGTGGAATCTCTTTTTCGGTCCTAAGTCGGCTCAAAATGATAAAATTCGATAAAATAATAAGATAATATTTTTTTTGAAACTCTAATGTAAACTATAATCTCAATAATAACATAAATTAATAATCAGAATTCTTAGACATATATATATATATGTATATATATATATATTATGTATATTTCAAAAATTATAGTGAAATACGATGTGATGTATATATATTTTTACTAAGTTTACTTTGCTGAAACAAGTCGCTAAATTTTCTTGATGACATTATTATATATAATTACTTTGAGTATAATTATTTCATCTCTGTCACCATCAATATTAAGTAGACGTAAATTTTTTAACCTTAAAATTTTGAATATGTATCATTTTTTTTTGAATTTTTTAAGTGAGTTACTAACATTGAAATAATATTTTGATATCAAACGATTAACACAATATGGAACAATATGAATGTATAAATAAGAAAGTATAAAGAGTGTTAAATGAATGTATAATTTATGTGAAATTTAAAATAAAATATATATTTAAAATAAAATTTGTAAAGTATAATAAATTAATAAATGTCTATATATTAATAAAT
Organism: Odontarrhena argentea; assembly: GCA_900406245.1. Lineage (NCBI taxonomy): Eukaryota > Viridiplantae > Streptophyta > Magnoliopsida > Brassicales > Brassicaceae > Odontarrhena > Odontarrhena argentea. The sequence goes on along the minus strand of OVAF01001147.1, from coordinate 14,630 downwards.
TTATAATTTATCTATAAATTAATAATTATTAATTTATAGATAAATTAATATCTATATAAATTAATAATTTTTCTAAGTTCCAAATAGAGGTTTTACTGTATTCAATATAATTTTAGATTTAGTTATACTCTATACAAACTAAATCTAATTAAGGATTTGCGATTTGAGAATTGGGGATTGAAAAATTTGCGATTTGCGAATTGAGAATTTTGTGATTTGAGAATTGGGAATTGGAAATTATGTCCACATTCGGTGCGTTCAGTTTTATTTAAGAGTACCTTTCATTACACAAAATTATGCTCCATATCCCTAATTTTACACAAATTCTTTATCACTACACTAAATTACCCTTTATTTAATACGATACATTAATTTCAAATTTATTCATAAAGTAATTCTATATTATTTTAATTTTTTTTACCAACATATTTACCTTAAAAATTTAATGAGTTTGCCGTTTATGTTCGGTTACCAATCCATTTTGTATGTTGTTATTTTCTTTCTCCGTTGTCAGGTTGCCATTTGAATGTTTGAAAATGAAATTTCTTCGAATTTGACTCAGCCAAAACCCTTAAGTGTCCATACTTTATCACTGACTTTTTCCGCCTACATTTTGTAGCCGTTGTTGCTCTTTCACAATATGTTCACAGTACGCTCACCCCAAAATTTGGCAACCTTTACTTCTTCTCCCATGGAAAATAGAGTGAGCACGGAGATACCCGCGAATTCTTCCCCATTATTGGCTCTAAAGCCCTCGTCTTTGAAGAGGAAGAGACCTCCCCAAATAGAGATCCCCAATGTCCTGCAAGAGATTCAAAGTGATGATCTCAGATTCGGAGACTTCGCTCACCAAAACGACGCCGTATGCCTCGGAGGCAACGGTTTTGGTGTTGTCTCCAGAAAGGGCAAGAAGAAGTTCATGGAAGATAGTCACATAATTGCTCCTTGTTTTGCCGGCTGCTCAGACAAGGTATGGTTTGTCTCCCCCCTAGATTCTTTGTTTCTAATCGTGGGTGTTTTTTGTTCAATGGGTTATGGTGGGAACTGAATTTGTAGAGTTTCTTTGGAGTTTATGATGGCCATGGAGGTGGGAAAGCTGCGGAATTTGTTGCTGAGAATTTGCACAAAAATGTTCTTGAGATGGTGAAGAATTGCAAGGAGAGAGGGGAGAAAGAAGAAGCCTTTAAAGATGCTTATTTGAGGACTGATCGTGATTTCTTAGAAGGGGTACAAGTTAATTTGCCATGGCTAATTATGTATAAGATTACAATCGACTTGAAGCTAACTGATAACAACAAAATGCAGGGTGTGGTGAGTGGTGCCTGTTGTGTTACTGCTTTGATACAGAATCAGGAGATGATTGTGTCGAATTTGGGAGATTGTAGAGCTGTGCTGTGTCGAGGAGGAGTTGCTGAGTCCCTGACCACTGATCATAGAGCAGGAAGGGATGACGAACGTAAAAGGATAGAGAGCCAGGTAAGCTTGTGAAGCAAATTGTGTTTTGCTGATCCTGACAAAGTTTGCTAAGAGTAAATTTGGTACTTTTGATAGGGAGGCTATGTTGAGTTCCATCGAGGGGCATGGCGAGTTCATGGTATACTTGCTATTTCTAGAAGCATTGGAGATGCACACTTAAAGAAATGGGTGGTTGCTGAACCCGACACAAGAATACTCAATTTAGAAGAAGATATGGAGTTTCTTGTCTTAGCTTCTGATGGACTTTGGGATGTGGTTAGTAATCAAGAAGCAGTTGACTTTGTTTCGCGTATTCTAGCTCAGAGAAAGACGCCAAGAGAAGGCGAGGAGGAGAACTTGATCCATGGCCTTGTCAATGTGAGTCCATCTTCAAAACTTAAGCGAGTTTCGCTTGTCAAGCAACGAAAAGAGCTGTTGCCAGTTCAATCTCCCAAATCTGCAAAATCCATGAGTTACTACAACTCAGAGAATGAAGCACCCTCTCCCTACCATGAAATTGGGAGTCCACCTTCAAAGTCACGAAAGATCACAACCTTAAAGCGAAGAAAGACGAAGTCTGGGTCTTCTTGGGCCAAGGCGGCTTGCAAAGAGCTTGTGAGCCTGGCCGTGAGTAGAGGTAGCATGGATGATATCACAGTGGTGATCATTGATCTCAACTACTACAAATGCTGAAAACCTCTACCACTCTTCTTATGCATGTGCTTGTATTCTACCATGTTTCATATCCTTTGCAGAGTTTAATGTATATTCTTGTTGATAATGATGGACCTATCTCACCATAATTCAAATCTTATTTCATAATCAATTAGTTCAGTGACAACAAAAACCACAGGAGTCTCCGCTTTTGAATCACTGTTCTTATAAAAAAAATTATAGCAACACACTCATAGAAAGAAGAAATGCTCTTTGTTCTTCTTGTTGTTTTCACTGCCTGTGACAGGCTCTGTTCAACCCTGTCGCGATTTTACCGAAGATGAATTTGTTAGCAGCCTGTGTATAGTGCACACCGTCCCACACAACCGCCTTGTCAGGTTCATCGCATGGCTTCCCTATGTAAATCTCTTTGCCTTTCACAGTCTTCTTCATCCCACACCCAATGTTTTTGTTGTAGTTGTACTTCCCTCCATGACCACAACATGAGACTAACGATCTCTTGAACCCATGACCTCGTGCATGAACAAACAATTCGTATTTGGCAGAGTAGACATCGACATAAGTAATAGCGGCTTCAGACAAGGAAGTTCTAAGATCGATCACTGCTTGTTTCAAGGCGTAATTGAAGTGTTGAGCCAAATCATTCAAGGAAGATGCACATCCATGTGGATCGAATTCTGATGCTTTAAGCGGAAATCGTTCAATCACATACGCTAAACAACCAATGGGTCCTGTGCTATGAATCCAGAAGTATCTCCCTCCTTGTCCGTAAATATTCTGTCACAGAAAAAAAAAAGAACACATTTATGATTCTCGTTAGAACAAAAACATTTCATTGGAACAGAGTACGAAACAGAGGCAGACCGAGATAGCATTCTTGAACAGGCTGATGATTTCAGGAACTTGAGCTTTAACTTGTTCAACTGTTTTATTAGCGAAGTAAGCAGCTGTGAGATCGTTCTGACCGATGTCGAAAGTGTACAACCCTTGAGAGAAGCTGTTGGCTTCAGGCAACATGGTTGTGTAAATTCCACCTGTGACGTTTGTGACGTTATAAGTACTTCCAACTTAAAAACTAATTTGGCAATGAGTGGATATATTCTAGTACATGGAAAAAGTGAGTACCGCGAGCGCGAACAGATTGAGATCTGTTACGGAAATTGTAGAACTGGACGTACTGAACGTCGAGTGAAAAAGGGCTGAATCCACTCTGACGAAGAGTGGAGTTGAGAGCTCTGATCGGAGATCCCGCCGTCGCGAAGTTAGCGCCATGGCTGAAATTTGAACCAACCGAGTCTAGAAACGCGCTTAGATATGGCAATCCCAAACGCTCCGCTGTGTAAGAACAAAAAACGAAACAAATCAGTAAAACGCAAACGCAAACGTGTGAGTTTGGAAAAGAATATTTGTTACCTATGAAATCAATGACGAGGCGACCGTCGCAGTACCTCCCAGCGGGTTGGCCGAAGAAGGAAGAGCCATGAGGAGGACCAGCCTGGCCAAAAGCGGCGGAGAGACCACCAGTATCGGAGTTAGAGTCACCGAAGTTGAAGATTGCTGGGAAATGGCATTGATGAGCATACGCTGATGAAGAAAGCAAAGAGAGAGCCAACAAAGAAGATATGATTGACTTCATTCGTAAAGCACAAGAGCCGGAAAAAACAAGTATCACGGACTTTATCCTCGAATAAATAAAGAATCTGAGATTTGAAGAAGGAAACATATCAAAATCAAATTATATAGAAAGAAGAGACACGTTGTTGTTACCCCCATTAGGCCATCTCCAATGGAGACTTGAGTAAGTGTCTTAAGAAAAAAAAAATATAAATTATGAAATAATAAGAACCAATGGAAAGATGACACTAACAAATTGAGTGTCTTTAAAATAGGTTTATGGTGTCTAAAGTGGCTTTGTGTAGACACTTTTGTCTCATTCTCTCTCCAAATGTCTTAAGATTAATTATAAAAATAATGTAAAGACACCTTATTTTGTCTACATTGGAGATGGCCTAAAAAGTAAAGGGAGTTTGGAAATAAAAAATAAAAAAAGAAACTCCATCAAAAGAAAAGGAAGGGAATAACAAATAATTTCTGGTCCATTTTAGCCATGTTTTTGTTTAAAGGGATGAGTATGACACGGTGCGTTTTAAGAGATACAAACATTACAACAGCAACATTGCTAATACGGTGGCGTTTTAGGAGAACAGTTGTTTTGTGTGTAAAAAATCATGATATCGTATCGTCTTCCTCGTGGAGTTGCAGTCTCAGCCACAAGTAACTCGACTGTCGTCTTCCGTAGTGATGCTTCTTTCTGCAATCGCTTCTCAGACCCTTCTCTCCTCTAACCCTAATTCACACTTTTGCAATTGTATTCCGAATCCTAGACCTTCCCATTCCTCGCTTAAGCTACTCAATGCGTCCTCGTCCTCGTCTTCTATATTCACACTCCCCTCACGCGGTCTCCGTTACGTGAACCACACTGTATCCAATGAAGAATCAGATTCTGGCGGGGGCGGAGGAGAGGCCATGGTGGCGTCTGCCTCCGCCATCGCTTCCGCGATTCGTGGAGCTTCAACGACACCGGTAGAGTTTACACAGATGATTGAAAAAGACCATCTCAAGACGAAGATCATCCTCCCAAGTCCTGATTTCCAGCGTCTTTGCGTCGAGCAATTAGATCTCTTCCGTAGAATCGTGGACCCAAACGCAGTCCTCTCGGTGCGTCTCTTCTTTTTTGTCAAAAAAAAGAATTTGTGTTTGGCAAATAAATTTTACTGTTTATGTTTGGGTCAGATATATGTTAGACCAGCCGGTAGCTACGTGATGGATCGATTGGAGCTGCGTCGTGTCACATGTTACCCAACTGTTAATGCTGGAGACGTTGTGATCCTAGTAGGTAACTTTGGCATCCCCGCCGGTCTACGAGCCGCTGAAGCATCACTTTCCAGCCAACAAGTATGTCTTCTTCTTCCTCTGCAAACTTACCTTAGACCACTTCAGTTTACTTATAGTAATTTGATGGTAGGTAGAAGTTGTGAACAAACATAGAGCTGCAGTATTTCCAATGGTGAAACATCCATTTGTTGTTGGTTTCTTGGTTGCTGAGTTACCTGTAGAAGCGGGGGAAAAGGAGGAGGAGGAGGAGGAAGAGGAAAAAACGTGTAGTTTAAAGCATTTTCCTTCCCCTGAGGAAGCTTATGCTTTGCCTCTTTCAGCTGATGCAAAATCATCCAAAGTTAAACTTCCTTCTGTGAAGGTGTTCACTCCAGAGCAGAGGTCATACGCCATTAATATTTCACGGACTCTCGCTATGGCATATGTCATGGATCAGGTTGTTCCTTTGTCCTGTCTCTCTTTCTTTGGGCATATTCTGTTGCTTGTCTGACGTGTTGGCATAGCCTGTGTTTTGTTACTTCCATACCGTCGTGCACCTATCTTCAATCCTAATTTCTCTTTTCTTTGTATGGGTATGTTTAGAAAACAATGCTACTTCAGCAGACATCTTGGCAAAACAATGTGAGGATGAGTAAGCTAGTAGAGCAGGTATGTGCCACTCACTTGTTAACAGAGCATGCATAGATCTTATGTTTACGCCTACTTTAGTTATATTGGGATTGTTTCTTTCTTGCTTTTGGCAGATTCGTGGTCCGCTCTCTACCATCAGGACTTTGAGTAAAATGCTTTCGACTCACACGAAGAGAAGTCAGGTCCATGAACTAACATATGGCAGGAAGTTATATGCTCGTAGTCTTGCAATTATCGGACTGATTTGGGTTTTTGTGCATTGTAGGTTTCACATGATATTGTTGAAGACTTAATAATTCAAGGCGATCAAATAAGAGATACCCTTCAAGAACTTCAAGACGCTGTTCACTTAACAAAGGTTTCACCTTCTCTTACTTTGTCTCTTTAGTACTTTAGATAGTCATGACTCGTTTTTCAGTTGTCAACTTGTCATTCACTTATCTGTCTATGTTGCATCGAGCATGAGAATTCTTACAAACCATAAATCCAGTTGATTTTTTAGGTCTATTCCTAAGCATTACATTTTCAGGCTAATATCGTCCGCTACAACGAAGAAGTCTTGAAGAAGATAAACAAAACACATAATGAAACAAAGAGATCAAAGTATTCTGGTAACTACGAACATAAGGACTCCTTTGACGGGTCACAAATCCCAAGTACATGCCTTTCCCTTGGTTCTGGTACAGATGATTCAGAAATGCCAATGCCACCTCTGGCCCTGGCACCCCTACAAATGCACAGCATAAGGTATAAGCGTCGAAACTAACTTAACTTCTTGCAACAAAAATCAACTAAAACAAAGTGTTGGTAGGGCTTATCTCTTTCATTTATGTCAGGAAGACCATGCGACATTTCCAATGTGCTTTTGGATATGGTCGAGACTGTGAGACCACTTGCACTTACTCAGCAAAGAGTGGTGGAGCTTGGTGAAAACTCAGCTTCCCTGCAAGTTGCGGTGGAAGAACCAGCTTTGAGGCAGGCTCTGAGCAACCTCATTGAAGGTGCACTTTTACGCACTCATGTCGGGGGAAAAGTTCAAATCTTGTCAACCAGAGCTCCTGCTGGCGGTTGTCTAGTAGTGATTGATGACGATGGTCCTGATATGCGCTATATGGTAAATGAAACCAAACTCATTTCTTTAATTCTTGCAATTTAATCTGAGGTCTTAACAGCCTATTATGAAAGCTAGATTTCTCCCATTTAACTACTTCAAGTGAGAGCCCGTATCATTTCTTACATAAACACTGTTACATCAATGCAGACACAAATGCATTCGTTAACACCATTCGGAGCAGAACTCTTGTCGGAAAACATGATTGAAGACAATATGACATGGAACTTTGTGGCTGGCCTAACCGTAGCTCGAGAGATCCTAGAGAGTTACGGATGCGTTATCAGGGTTATATCACCTCGTAGCTCTGATGCAGCCTTAGGAGCTGGTGGTACCCGTGTGGAGCTCTGGCTCCCTCCCTGTACCACAGCAGTATCGGAAGCCAATGAAGTATAGATCATTTCCCTCTGTTTGCTTAATCTTTTAGCCTCGAGTATTTTGCTTTGCCTATGTGTGGTGAAGCCAATGTATAGTCTATTTTTGTTATTTGTTGATCAATATGTAATAACAACTTAATATGTACATAACCTAAGGATAATGTCTACAGAGGGAGACCTGTAACGTACATATGTAAAGCTAGCTTTATTCTTGAGTAGCAATATAGATACACTTCTGTATTGTCTTGAGCAAATTCTTCTTATTGCTCAAGTCCTGAAAACAACGTTTTAAGTTCTATTACCGAACAAAATCTATAAATCCTGAATGTGAAATAGGAAAATGGTACTTGTTTCACTTTCTGTTAAGAAATCGGAAATTCAAATCAAATTATCACTTTGTTCAGATATCAAATGGAAAAGCCTTTCGAAATGTGTTTTTTTTGGGGCAAAATTGTTAAAAATAGCATAAACTTGTTTGAGAAATGCAAAACTAATCATCTTAAAAAAATTCTTATAAAACTAATATTTTCAATCTTTTCATCTTTGTTAATTTAACTTATTTATAATTGTGCCACTAAATTAACATATATTTTTTTTTCAATCTTTTTATTTATTAATTTAACTTATTTTCAAATTTATTAATTTTATATAGTTACTTTTACTCGTTTTAATTATTTTAGATGAATCCGAATATTCGTGGATCCGCCTAGATCCGGCTCTGGATTTTTTTTAAATCATGGATATCTAATCCGTGCCAACCCCTACACGAAATTAAATTGCGGACCTTTCGTATGAAAGTGTAATCAGTCTAGGATTGAGAATCTCTTTTAGATTAATTAACCTTCCATAATGAGAATAGTCTTGGAATTGGATCGAACATCAACTATTCGTATCAAAGTGTGGACCTGTCATATTAAAGAAAGTGGACTCCCCAGTTTGGTAAGAAATTTACATTTATTAGATAGTTTGGCAAATACATAGTCAAAACTCAAAAGTCATCGATTTTGAATTCCAAGAAGATAAAGCAATGTCATATACATTCCAATCCCCTATATAAATATACACAAAATAAATCCTCCCCATTTGGGTTAAAAGTTAAAACCAACACATCCACCAAACTGTAAAGGTTAGAGAAATAAACAATTCAAAAGATCCTNCCCCCTTTTTTTTTTTTTTTTTTTTTTTTTTTTTTTGAAAACCGTTTTGCACCATCTTTATCTTCTAAAAATGGTATATAATGCTGTGGCGTGATTTTCGGTAACATCTCACAAGGTAAAGCTTTTTGTTGTAATGAAAATGACAAAATCATGAACAGGGGAGTGTATTGTTTTGATTTTACATTGAGGCACCAAAGTTTATTGGCATCATTAGATGATTGATTGGGGGTACAAAAATGCGTGTGTCATGTCGGTCCTTCGTGAATATATTGTTAACTTTAACGCGCATAAGCCAATTAAAACGCTGCCGTTTCAGGTGGTCTTTGGAATTTTTTAATTCTAATTTGAAAAGAAGGGAAAAGGAAGAGGAAGAAGAAGAAGAAGCAGCTTTGAGCTGCACACACACCTAAATATACGCTAGAAAATTCCTCTGGTGGTCACCAAACCAAAACCTACGCGAAATTTCTATTGGAAAACGAAAGGGCTTTTCGCTTTTATATAACTTTTGATTTTTCGTTATCGCGTCTCTCACGTTTTTTGACGAACCGATCACGACGAGGGACGGGGGGTTTTTATTTTGCTCAGAGGGGTTTTTGCGTTGGTGAGAAGCGATTTTCTCGTGCTTCGCGGGATCTCTCTCGTTGTGGTTTTAATCCAGGTTTCGTATTCGTTTTTAATGTGATATGCTTTTGCTTTTCTGGGAAACTTGTGTTATTTGAGGAAATTTAGCGAAATTTGGTTAGGGGAATTCTCATACAGTTGCCATTTTACTGTAATTTGCTTTCAAGAGCTGTTTATCTGTCTTGCAATCTAAGCCAAGTGTTTGTAATTTTCACCTCCTTTTTTATATAATTTGTTCTGCCTTTTGTCAAAGGCCAAGCACATGCGTTCTTGCTTCTTCTTAACATTGCTTTCAAATGGTTTCATCAAACAAAAGTGTGTTTTGACTTTGTAGATATATTCTTAAACTAGCTCTGGTCAATAGTTTGGTATTGAAGCTTTATATGCCCTGGTTGGTTCATAAGCACTATATTGTATTCATCTGTAGGTTTTACGATAATGACTTACCTTTTTTGACTGGGAATTTTTAAAATTGTGGTTGATGATACCACATCTTTCATTTAAAATTCCATTCTTTGTCTGTTTAGCCAACTGTATCTTGTTCTGCTTCTCTTGATCACGGCTCACGGTGTTAACCATTGTAGGTTCCTGGCTTCTCCACTGTTAGGAAGAGGCCTTGAGTTTACTTTAGAGGAGATATGGGAGTCTTCTCACGAAGGTCTGGATCTTGCCTCGTTTCTTTGGGGAGGCTTATGCGATTAATTGTTTACATAATTTACTGACTAATCTGGTCGGTCTTTCAAGAGGTGGGGAGAATCTTAATCAGTTTTGTTTTTGGTTATTTCAGTTCGATTAGTAGAAAATCAAAAGACGGGATGAAGATCATTGCAACAGCTTTTCTTGGAATAACTTTTGGCTTTCTTGTTGGAATATCATTTCCATCGTTATCAATCACTAAGGTTGTAGAATCAACCTTCATCTTTCTAGTTTGTGTTTTATTAGATTGTCCCTTGTTTTTCTTAATGATATTTTGTTCTCATATCCCAGGTGAGTCTCCCAACAATTTTTCTTCCTTCAAATGATCTCTCGTATATAGAAGAAAAGGGTTCGACAATTGCAACTCCAGAAAGTCATAAAGCTTGGTCTTCATCAAAGGGTAACGATAGCGACTCATCCGCTCCAATCGACAAATCAAAGGCATGCTTGCACTCCTTTATTTATGACTTGGAATGTTTGAAACTTTACATTATTTATACTAGTGTTGTCAGTAATTTATCTTCATTCATGGAAGACTACATATAGGTCCTGCCAATGGTCTAAGACATATTTGAGTATTCTTACGTTTGGTTAGTTTAGATATCACATCATTTGTGGTTACCATATTAACTGATAACTTAGTTTCTTAGATTTCACTTTTGCCAAACATGAAGAAACCTATATATGAAATCTGTCTGTTGAGCTTTTCTTCTTGTGTTTTCAAGTTTTTTGGATACACGTATTGTGTCCATGTTATCATGTTTCATTTCTGAGTTTGCTGCAGATCTGGGTTCCTTCAAATCCTCGTGGTGCTGAAAGATTGCCACCACGTATGGTTGCTGCTGAATCAGACTTCTATTTGCGAAGATTATGGGGGTTACCTAGTGAGGTATGTGCTCGAACCATGTCATTTATATCTGATATACTCAGACCACGCATTTATGTAATTTTTTTTTTATAAGAAAATAAATCCTGATAAGATACGGTATGTTTTTTTTGTATCTTCAGGATCTAACCAGTGAACCAAGATATCTCGTGACATTTACGGTGGGTATCAATCAAAAAGAAAATATTGATGCTTGCGTCAAGAAGGTTTGTCCATACTTCATTCCCTTTGTTTGATGCTTTGCCTTTTAATATCACGTCATGTATGATTTAACTTCTTCACAACAGTTTTCAGAGAACTTCACTATTGTCCTTTTTCATTATGACGGACGGGTAACTGAGTGGGATGAGTTTGAATGGTCTAAGAAGGCTATACACATAAGCGTGCGAAAACAGACAAAATGGTATCAACAGCTTATCAACCAGTTTTTGAGTTCTTTATGGTAGAATATAATCTGGTGATGTTTGTGACTGTTGACTCTCTGGGCACCTGAAAATATGTTAGGTGGTATGCAAAGAGGTTTTTGCACCCTGATATTGTAGCACGGTATGATTATATATTCATTTGGGATGAAGACCTTGGGGTTGAGCATTTTAATGCAGAAGAGTAAGTTCTTATAAAGCTTTTCATAGGTTCTTTTTCTTTTTCTTGTTTTCTTTTTAAAAGTTACAGTTTCCTTCCATATCGTTTGATCTGTTCTAATCATTTTGGTTATGTTTATCTAGGTACATAAAGCTGGTGAAGAAGCATGGTCTGGAGATATCTCAACCTGGCTTGGAACCAAACAAGGGGTTAACATGGCAGATGACAAAGAGAAGAGGAGATAATGAAGTCCACAAGTATGATGAGCATAAATCTCTCGGATTCTGGCAATGTTTTGTTTTCTGCATAATAATCTTTACAAAATTGCGGACTTGAATCTTTATCAGGATAACAGAAGAAAAGCCTGGATGGTGCTCAGATCCTCATCTCCCTCCATGTGCTGCGTATGTTGAAATCTATCTTCTTACTTTTTTTAGTTGATTTTTCTGACAAAAGGAACTAACCAGTATATAAATTTTTTGTTATCCAGATTCGTGGAGATAATGGCTCCTGTGTTTTCAAAAGACGCCTGGCGATGCGTGTGGCACATGATCCAGGTTCCTTATTCTAGTTATTCACCAACTTTTTGTTCATTCTTTATCCATCTTCCCTCTTTCTCCGTATCCCTAAATTCATTTCCTGTCAGTCATACTTATATGCTTTATTAAACTGTTCACAGAATGATCTGGTTCATGGTTGGGGCCTTGACTTCGCACTCAGAAGATGTGTTGAGGTAAGAAGGGACAGTTGCAGTTCATTTTTTTTGTCACCCAAAAGGCAGGGTTACTTGGTTTTAGATATATGGTTTGCTATATGATGAAACTAAATATGCTTTACACTGAAATGCAGCCTGCACATGAGAAGATAGGAGTAGTAGATTCTCAGTGGATAGTTCATCAAACTGTCCCTTCCCTTGGAAGCCAAGTAAACCCCCATAGAACTCTTTCACTGTGTTCTGATTTTTCATCTTCATGATCTGACATAAACTTTTACTCTTGGAAATCTGATCTCTTTCACTTGCTGTAGGGTGAGGCAACGGACGGGAAAGCACCATGGCAAGGGGTAAGGAAGCTTTTTTAGCTCTCTCTCTTTCTCTCTGGTACTGAGTATTGTGTTGTGAGCAAGACGCATAACTTGCACACCTATAATCCGTGGTTGTGCGGTTTTGTAGGTGAGGGATAGATGCAAAAAGGAATGGACCATGTTCCAAAGTAGAATGGCTAACGCAGAGACGGATTATTTCAAAACTGTACAAGCTGAAGGGACCTCCAACTCAACAGCAACCTCCATTTAATAGGAGAGTTGTTAAGTATAGTCAGACGCTGACCGATTCAGTTTTACTAAGTGTCTTGCATTTTACATATAGAGTTCTGTATATGTTAATGTAGTAGATACACATCTTTTCTTAGCTCACAACCAAATCTTCCATCGAATAAACAAAAAGATGAATGTCTAAATGTTGATGCACAAAAGCACCTCGGCCTCTAGTGGCATGTGATGTATACTGTTTAGGATTTGTAGGTTTAATTAGTTTACAAATGAACTCTGAACTGAGGAAAACAGAAATGTTTTCTCAATACATGTCATATAGTCAATTATGGGCTAGCTTGGCTTGTTCGTTAAGACATATTGTTATAAAGCCAGAGAATGCGACTACGGATGTCAAACGGGCAAGGGCATGTCTATGCCCATTTGCCCCACCCTACCCCGCTACTGTTTGCGCAGGTACGTTCACCAGAACCACGCGTTCCATAGCTATGTTCATGCCCGCCCTACTTTGTCTGCCCAACCTTGCCCGGTTCCTAATGGGCGGCCCGCGGACATACTTCTAATCCAAGAAATCTCGGGCTTTTGGTTTCTTTGCATTGTATGTTGTTTCCTTTTCATTGCTATGCGATAATAAGTTTTCAGTTAAATATATTAGGTCTGAGCATTTCGGGTCGGGTCGGGTACCCGACCCGACCCCTACCCAGAGATAATTACCCGAATTTTTTGGGTAAGGGTAGTTGAAATTACCCGTTTGGGTAGTGATTATTTTTTTAACGGGTAAGGGTACGGGTCGGGTAATTACCCGAATTACCCAATTACCCGTTCGGGTATTAAAAATTATGAGAATATATATAATTATATGTATAAATACTATAAATATATGTTATTGTTATAACTTTTAAAAAATTAGCAAACTTATTTTTAAAATTATTTGTAATTATACAAAGAGTATGCCAAAAAATAAATTTTATTCTAAATTAATTCATTATACCACAATTATCCGATCGGATCAAGAATTTAACTATTTAAATTACCCGATTATGTATTAATTTTAGTTACCCGTATTATCCATACCCGACTCTTACCCATTTCTACCCGACCCATACTCTCTAATTACCCGTTCGGGTAATGAATTTTATTACCCTAATTACCCTTACCCGACCCGTACCCTTAATTACCCGATCCATATTCTCTAATTACCCGTTCGGGTAATGAATTTTATTACCCGAATTACCCTTACCCGACCCGTACCCTTAATTACCCGACCCGTACCCAGAATGCTCAGGCCTAAAATATATATATATTGAGATACTAGGGCAACGATCCCCCACAAGGCCACAACGATCCTCTCCTCCCTCTACATTTACTCTCCGTTACGATACTTATTTCTCAAGTAACATAATGCCACCTCATCTGTCACTTCTTAGATGCTTATCTGCTTATTGAAAGGAATGCTCGAAACGGATGTCCTGAAACCGTGCTATATACGTATAAGATTATGAAATTGTCGGGTTGTAGGCCGAACAAGATTACTTTTGTAACTGTGCTTAGTTCTTGTGCTGATTTAGCAATAAGAGGACTCAGCCAGCAGATTCATGCGGAAGCTATTAAGATCGAGGATAGCTCTGTAGTAGATGTGGTTAGTTCATTAATCAGCATGTATTAGAAATGTGGTTCTCTTGAAGATGAAGCTAAAGCTTTTTCAGAACGTGAAGATGAAGTGACGCGGAGCTCAATGATTTTTGCTTATGGAGGCTATCGGGCTGTTTAATACTATGAGTGGAACCAGAACCATTTCTTATCCAGAACCTAGAACTGTGACAGAAGCTCTCATGGATGAAGGGTGGACTAATGCAATGGGAGAAGAGATAGGAAACTGTAAAGAGGCAAATACTTGGTCTCTTGAGCCATATCATCCTAGCATGCACGTTCTAGGGTGTAAATGGATCTTTAGAACTAAGCTCAATGCAGATGGTTCTTTGGATAAACTCAAGGCCAGACTGGTAGCTCAAGGTAACAATCAGGAAGAAGGAATTGATTATCTTGAGACTTATAGTCCAGTCATTAGAACAGCTACAATCAGAACAATCTTACACACGGCCACTGTTCTAGCCTGGCCAATCAAGCAACTTGATGTCAAGAATGCTTTTCTCCATGGAGATCTGTTAGAAACTGTATACATGAAGTAGCCAACAGGCTTTGTGGATCCAACCAAACCAGATCACGTTTGCAGATTGCACAAGTCTTTGTATGGTCTAAAACAAGCACCAAGGGCT
>OVAF01001146.1:0-25424 GCA_900406245.1 Odontarrhena argentea | reverse complement strand
TATTATTATTATTATTATTATTATTATTATTATTATTATTATTATTATCATCATTATCAATGCTATTGTCGTAAAACCATAGTATTGACATTGACCATGTATACTTCCAATGTTTCTGCTTATAAATAGATGAAAACATGGCCAAGTTAAAAACTCTTTACAGCTTTACTACATCTTTGGTTTTTATGGTTGGCTTTCTCTACAGGTTATTGCCAAACATAAATTCAATATTTTCTTTCGAAATTAATCAAACATGTATTTTAAAAGCTCATGCTTCTTTAAGCAAGTTTTAGATTTTTATAAAATAGGCATAAAATTTTATATTTTCTATACCCCACGAAATAAGTATATTTCAAAGGTAAATTATACTAGAATATGATTGTTATATATATATATATATATATATATATATATCTTTAATATTTAATGTTTTTGGCAGATGAAGTTACAATGGCCGAGAAGAAAAAAATCTTGGAAAGAATTCATCTTCGCGGTACCGTAGCTGTAAACTTACGACCATATACAAAGATCGAGGTAAAAAAACTATCTTAATTTCGATCTGACAAACTTGAAATGTGAGACTAATAAAATAGAAAGTGTATAGGATCTTGCTAGTATGATGACAAAAGGTGCAAAATGTGCATGGGGAAACTTTGTGGGTCTTGTTATATTTCCTTTGTGGATAAAATCAGAAGATGATCCCTTGGAATACGTTCGACAAGCCAAAGCCACTATGGACAGAAAAAAACTTTCTCTAAATGCATTAAAATTTTATAGAGTCATCAAAATCACCATGAGAATTTTTGGAGAAAAGGTGAAGTATGAAATCGATATCAGTTATTTTTAACTTTATATCGATCATATATAAGACTCTTACAATAAGAGGTAGTACAAGCTATTTCAATATATCGATCATAAATATATGATTATATGAACATATATAACAGGTAGTGCAAGCTATCTCAAAGAGGTTATATGAACATACAACATTGACATATTCAAATGTGATGGGTCCTTCCGAAGAAATAAGCTTTTTCGACCATCCAATATCTTATGTCGCAGCAAGCGCGTTAACGGGATCACAAGTAAGTATCTTAACCAGGTCCTATATATATGTATATCAATTAATGTACCAGCTAGAGAATTATGTCGAAATTTGATGTAAATTAAATTACGGTTCGATGTTTATGTTTTGTTTTTTTGTTGAACAAGGTTCTTAATATCCACTTTGTGAGCTACGTAAACAAGCTCATCATCAGTGTAGCTGTGGATGCAACTGTGATCCCAGATCCTCATCAACTTTGTGATGATATCGTAGAATCTCTCGATATCATCAAATCTACTGCTTTGGAGAGAGGATCTTATAACATGGAGGTTTGAGACAAGTATCTTTAGACCCTACGTATTTTGTAATCAAGATCCAAGATGCTTAGTAGATGTCATACACCAAAGTTCTCTTACATCTAACAGCTAATAATAGTTACTTTCAGAATATGTATCGTGAACTTATTTATCACATGATCAACATAATTGAATTGTGGTCCGAAAAGTACGGGGTCTATTTAGAATCAATATCGTGTGGTGTTTCTAAAATGAACCATAACGTCGTTAGTTGTGTCAACAATTTGGTAGCTCAATTGCGGTCCCAATTAAGACCAAGAAGCTATAACACTTATCTTTTGAAAATGTTACATGTTATCAAAAATAAGGAGGTAAAGGTGCTCTGATAACATTTTCTAGTTTGGTGGCCAATGTTTCATTATCTTCCTTGTTAAATAAAAATTCTACACAAAGGCGAAGCACCGGTTTACAAAGATGGGAGTTGAATATATTCAAGATCATATAGACATTTGGAACAAGTAAACCACTAAGCTGATAGTTAATGGTTATGAAGGGACAATGTGTTATCTATGATCATAAATCTTTGATTACATTGTAAAGATTGCAAAGATATTTGCTCTCTCCTAACAAAACCACCTTTCACTATCTAAAGATGAAGTGCAAAACAAACCCAACCAGTAGCTGAACATGAAACATGTATCTATGGCAAAAGACAATAATATGTACTGTAGCTAAACAAAAAAGTAAAGAGAGAACTCTCTTTTTCATCGAAACGCTACTTTCTTCAGTCTTTGCCTAAGCGCCTCTATTGCGTTCTGTATCCGGTTGCCTTCTTTTCTTCTCGCTTCAAGAGACGCCTCCTGTAAGTTTTGAATTCCCCGGCCCAAGTTTGCAATCGAAGGAGCTGAAGGAAGAGACACAGCTGCACATTCGATCCCATCTCCACAGACAAGTAATCCTGTACAAGTCGCTAGACTGACTCCAAATGTCGCCAATGGTAAGACTCCAATAGGTTTCGCTCGTCTTTTCCGCATGATCTCATAGAATGCAGCTCGCATGGCAGAGAAACTTGTCTTTTCAGCAGAAGCTATCATACTATGTGTTACTGCTCTGATTTTCTCGGCAGATAAAGATGCTTTTACCAGAGATGTTGATTTGGCTCCAGAACTAGCAAAACCCTGTGCCATTACTTTTGACGGACCCCCTTTGGTAAATGCAAATGTCATTGCCTTGTGGGTATGTGTTAAGAAAAGGTTCAATGAAGCTGGGACTTTAAAAGTTACAATCTTGAAGAGAGGAGAAGCAGAAATTGCCTTGGAGAGTGATGAAGCACCCCAGATAGCAGTTGCACCAGCACCAACTGCCACCACTGGTTTATCGGATATCAGTCGTTTTAACTTTGAATCATTATCCTTCTCGTCGTTATCAAAATCTTCTACCATATGCTCAGACATATCTTTGACTTCTTGAGGAACACAAGTACTCCAGTGCTTCCTGAGACCTCCAAGGCTGCTAGCATCTACTACAGCTACTATGTTCTTAAACTTTTTAGCCTGACTACGAAGAAGATCTGCCATAAGTGCATAAGATTTGTCCTCGGAAGAGAGCTTCGAAAACTGAACTTGGTTTCGGCTTGAACTTCCTATGTGCCTAATGGGTAACCGACCAGCATTGTTCCAAGCCATTCTTAGTCCTTCAACAGCAATCTGGAAAAGGTAGACTTCAGAAATAACCCCTGTATCCATGGATTTACCTTTATCTACATCAGACAACATCTTTCTGGCATTGGCTAGAGCTTTACCAATAGATGGGAGATCCCTAAACATATCATGAAGATCAACAAGAAACGGATAAACGGTTTGAGCAAACGGTGGAATCTCATGACTATCAGACTCTATCTCATTGGAAACTCTACTGGCAGCACTACTTGATGATGGGGTAACCTCTGTATTAAGCTGACTAATCTGCAAAGATAACAACTTCAGCATCCGTGCCTGTGCAACATTGGTAATCAGAAACCTCCTCGAGCTTGAAGATATAGCAGAGCTAGCATTTCGTGATATAAGACTATTAGCAAGCCCTTGCATCTTGCCTCCTGTCTCAGTCTCCCCAGAGGAGGATCCGGAGGCAGAGATATTGACAAAAGGAGATTCCAGTACCAAAAACGATGAACCAACCTCCCCAGCCACACGTTTAGCAGCCAACAAATGTCCATTATAACTCGTCCCAAAAATCTCCCTCAAAACCAAAATCCCCGCAACACTTTCATACTTCTCCTTGTTAATCTTATCTACAAAACACTGCATAAGAACTTTAAAAGCCGACGTAGGAATCGAATCCTTCAACTCACCGCCTAACACACTCTCCTCCTCAACTTCAGCGTCCCCAAAAGCCGATTTATCCACTTGAGCCACTACAGCACCAGGACGGATTTCCCGTATAAGACACTCGGCATCAGTAGCAGACCTCTCGGATAAATTCTGAGTAGCAAGTACGTAAATAACCGAATCATGCTCGGGTACTCTGATTGCAAACACAAAATTCTTAGTACTCTCGGGCACTGAAAGTTTTCGAACTAGCTCCTTAGATTCCTTCAAATCACTGTTTATCGAAAAGGGCCATATATTTCGTAAAAAGAACGCCACCATTATCGAAATTCGTCTCCAAAGATGGATACTTTCAACACCAGTAAAATGAACCCTCCAAGGCAATCAAACGAAACAGAACAAAGCCCTAATCTTTTATCGAATTCAATTGAGCTATGCATAGAGAACGAATCGGTCTACCGAGTCATAGACAAAAACCCTTTAATCGAATTTGGGGGAAGAAAGCTTTTTCTTTTCCGATACAGTAAACCCAGAAATTGATGATCGAAACAACACTCAGATGAATCAAGAAAAGGGCAAGATCGGAGGAGACGAGACACGTACGGAGAAGTACCTGACTGGTTAAAGGGAGTAATCGATATCGAATTCGAGATTAGGGTTCGAGTCCGTACGAGTTATGGATTCTGCGACTCGAGTCGATGAACGACGAATTCTGGAAACTGTTATTGAGAAGAAAACGTATTGGCACAGAAACACACCGTCCATTGTATTTCTCTGCAATTCTAAAAGTTTCATTTGGTTGTCGGCTTGGTTTTGGTTGGTTTTCTTAATTTAGTCGGTTTTGATAACCAGAATTTTATATTTTGGTTTAACTTTAGATAAATCTTTGAAAATCATTTTAATTAGTACATAGGTTTTTTTAACAACTACACAATTATAATTAGAATAAAACGTGTAAATTAGTTCATGTTATATTTTATTATTTGTTTTTGGTAGAGAGATATTACTTATTATAAAAATCGAAAATCCGATTTACAAAAGTATAAAAATGGTTAAATAAGATTATCAACATTTGTGAGTTCATGAGTTTAGAAAATTATGTTTTTGGCAGTTATATATATAAATATTTAAATTCACAATAATAATGTGGAAAATATATATTCAAATCGATTGCGTAATCTCTAAGATCTTTGAACATGATTTAAATATAAAATTTGGTTCCAAGTTGGATTTTCGGTTAACTTATTGGTATGTTTACATAGGGTTGACTTGTACGTCTACTAAATATCAGAATTTTGGTATGTAACCGAGTCATGAAATGACAAGATTATTGTATAACTTGAATACCACCAAAAAAAAAAAAAAAAAAAAAAAAAACACTTGAATAACAAGAGGCTATACCACTATAGTAGAATTTAGTAGATAAATGCGATTGCCTCTAAATCTAGTTATAATATCGAGATGAAGTTGTAGGTGAATTGAAAAATTGTTTGTTTTTGTTTCATGTTTGACCACGTACTCCATAAATTTTACAAAGAATGATATGTACTTAACAAACTCACTTCGCAAAAATTGTATGACCCTAACGATGTTTTGCTTTGCAACTAGACTAAAAAAATGTTGTGATCGAAGAAACCAACAAACATTTACAATACACCCACACACACACAAAATAGAAAATCTTTTTTTGAAAGGAAAAAGAATATTAAATAGCCGTTTAAAGAAAAAAAAAATATATATATATATATATATATATATATATATGTGAAATTAACACATAAACTATTGTTATTGTTTCTAACAAAATAGAAAATCTTGGTATGCAATATTATGGGCATCATTTATAAAGTGTGAATACATATTGGTTGTGTAAATTTGTTATATCATGTATGTGATGCAACTACAAAGTGTACAAGAAAGTGCATGAAGATTGTGTGTGTAATCTTGTTTTAGGGACAATATATAGATGGTGCCGTAGATGTTACATATTCTCAGGGTATATTCTCATTCACCACAAAAGACATATCTATATCCCTCATGTGTGAGTTGGTTATAATTGGTCAAGGCATGTGTTTTTTTCATGTTACAAAAGATTTCAAAGTTTCCCGGACTGTTTTTAGTGGCTCCAAAATTCTTATATACAAAATGATTTTTTTTTTTTTTATATATAAGTTAAAAATTCCAAACAAAAATGTTACCCTTACTTTTTCATTCTGAGTAATGTTCTGGTTGAATACACAAAAATGATAGAAAGCTACATAAATTCCATCCATTCTTTCTCTTTTTGATAAAATATTAGTATAAAAAAAAACTTTTCAGCAGAAATAAACAAAACACACGTTATAAAATACAAATGGCCACAAAAATCAAACAAATTTAGACATTTGCATAAAAACTCGAAAAAATGAAACATAGAAATCCCTTGAAACAGTTAACCCATCACTCAAATATAAACGGATACAAGATGAATGCATTAAGCTCCTAGTCTCATAATTAATTAAGATTAATAAGATATTTCCTACAACAACAGAATATCAATTAATGTTCATGTTGACGCTAATCTAACTTATAAAATATAAAAACAAAACGAAGTTACAAACATCAACCACCATTAAATACATAAAATAATAAAACAAGTCGAGGCGAAAGAAACATTGGACCAAAAAAAGGCCAAAACCTGGATTACGGGAACTCTCACCACTTTCGGTACATGACCGGCATGACACGTCATCATTTAAAAACTTGATAAGCACTCATACTTACATCTTATTGGTCTGTCATAATCACCATTTGTCAGCACACAAATCAAATTGGTCTCGTGTTATTTAATTTTGGTATGTTTAATATATTAAAGAAACGCCATAAAAACAAACGGTGTTGTGAAATCAAAGCAAATCGTGCGACAGAATAAGTGCGCACTCTTCAATCGACCGACGGATTGTCACCTTCTTCTTCTTCTTTCTCATCTCTCTCTGAATATTCTTCGTATCTTCTCTGGAGCTAAAGCTTGAAGGAGGGTTCTAGATCCTGTACAATTTAGATCGAGACAGAGAGTGTTGAATTCGTTTTTGGATCTTAAGCGGTTTAAGCGGGAAGAGGTTTTTGTCTGGGGAGCTGGTCTTTTACGTTGATTCAGGTTAGTTTTATCGGTTCTGGGTTCGATTTGTTTTTTCTCTGAGTTTGATTTTGTTGCGTAAAAATGTGATTTTTACAATGTTGGTTTTTAAGTTATGCTTGATTCTGCTTCTACCTTACATGCTTGTTTTTTGTGGGTTTTGAGATCTTATTGTGAATTGTGGTTTTAATGGGTTATCGAGATCTCATTGTGGTTTTTTTCACTTGGGTATATAAAAAATATTCACTCTTTGTGTTTGATCTTCTTACTCCTCATTTCGAAGTGTTTTAAATTGATTTTTTTTATTTTTTTTTATTTTTTTTTTATCTTTGATTGCTTTTGTTATTTAAATGGAGTTTCTTTATCTTTGATTGCTTCAGGCTTAGCTCAGTTTTGAATTGTCAGCTTTTTGGGACGGCTGATGAAGAACGGGATGGCTGAGTGCAGTGTATGTCGTTCAAGATTGGTTACTCCCAGTAGCAAAGTTATATCAAAAGCTTATGACAACTACAACTACAAGAATAGAATATCTTCAAAGCAACGAGCTCTCAATGTCTTTTTGGTGGTTGGTGACTGCATGCTCGTTGGTTTACAGGTAATGTACTCTACAAATTTTAATATTACTGATGCATTTGTGATTACCTGTTTTTTGGAGATGTGTTTTATTTAATCATTTACAATCGTTGTAGATTCTTGTATTTTTGCAATTCGTCATTTGTCGTTGAAAGTTATTGAATATGTTTTTTTTGTTTTGTTGTCCTTGCAGCCTGTCTTAGTGTACATGTCTAAAGTTGATGGGAAGTTCAACTTTAGTCCTATCAGCGTCAACTTCTTGACAGAAATCGCCAAAGTTCTTTTTGCGATTGTCATGCTTCTGATCCAGGTACGTTTCTGAATTGACTCATGTTCTTGTGAAATGTTGGTTTTAATTGTGGGTCATTTAAGTTTCTTTTTTGGCATCTAAGATTAGTTGGTAGATGTTTGTCTGCAAATATGAAACCAATTACTGAGGTTGTTGAAGAGGGAAAGTCATGTTACTCGTAATGGAATGAGATATGGGTTCACATAATTAGTGTGTGCATACGGAGAGTTTCTTGGTTTTGGCTTTTTTGCTTCCTTCACGTATCTCTTTCTTAGTGGCTACTTCTTAAATACTCAAGTTTTGTGGTAATATTGTAGGCCAGGCACCAAAAAGTTGGAGAGAAGCCTGTACTATCTGTCTCCACATTTGTCCAGGTACCTCTTCTTGGCAGTTAAAGGATTTGGAAGTATTGTAAACAATTCCGCAGTAGGTTTGGCATAGTCTCTAATGTAATTAGTTTATTGAGCTCTCAATGTTTAATAACTTTGGAGTATGATATACACCAGATTGTCAAAGCATTATTGTTTAAAATGTAGATGTTATCTGGTATGTTACTACAAGGTCGACTAAGTCTATCTACCACTATGCTAATTTGTTGAATTATTTCCTTCTATTAAACTCAAAGTTCTGAGATTCATTTGATAACTATTTTTGGAGTTGCAGTAACATGAGCCTTTATTTTGCAGGCAGCTCGGAACAATGTACTGCTCGCTGTTCCGGCGGGGTTGTATGCCATTAATAACTACCTTAAGTTCACAATGCAGGTATTGTATATATCTAGGCTTCTCAGCTATTATTTGGTTCTATCTTCCTGCTATTTTAGTTACACTTAGAAATTCACTTTTCTGCTGTGCCAGCTATATTTTAATCCTGCTACTGTAAAGATGCTCAGCAATCTAAAGGTTTTAGTGATTGCTGTACTACTGAAGATGATAATGAAGCGACGGTTTTCCATTATACAGGTTATTTTCAGTTACCCTGGGTGTTTGTATGTGTGATCTTTTCTGGTTTTAGACATATTATCATGGACATTTCTTCTCTCACCTTCGCACCTCATACCCTCCTATTCTTAATGGGTTTTAACATGTTTGACATATTGTTGTAGTGGGAAGCACTTGCTCTGTTGCTGATAGGGATTAGCGTAAATCAGCTGCGTTCACTTCCTGAAGGTGCTACTACTGTGGCTGTTCCAATTGCTACTGGTGCATATATCTGTACCTTCATCTTTGTAAGTTACATTTTCTGGTGCTTATATATACTTTTCTTGAGATGCCAAAAAAAAAAAATATATACTTTTCTTGAAAATTTAGTATGGAAATTAATCATGCACATAATCTGTTGTAAATTCATACATTTTCTCACTGGTTGCTGCATCATAGAAAATGTGTAATTTGTGATAGAGGCTTACTCAAACACTACATGTTGCAGGTTACTGTCCCATCTTTGGCATCTGTCTACAACGAGTATGCTCTAAAAAGCCAGTATGACACAAGCATTTATCTCCAGGTTAGCCAATCCTGATACATAGTTTTTCCACATAGCATTAGAGAAACGAGAGGCTTGTAGAGACATTGGAAGGCCTGTGGTGACCATTGCTTGTAACTGTTGGTTAAAACTGTTGATTCTTTTGTTTATTAACTGTGAGGCACATCACTGAAAAGGGCATGACCATCTTCTTTCAGTTCTATGGTCTAATTGGCTATGTTAACGCTGTGGTCAGTTACTATGTAGAACAGAACTTTTGGCTTGTTTTGTTGAATTTGCTCTGTTCTTTGGTCTAGTTTACTCTCTTAGTGGTTTCTTGTCTTAGGGTTCACTGATCATGGTACCGCTGATGTCAAATTCGAGGTCCATAATTCTCTCCTGTGATCTGAATGTAATAAATCAATTTCCTTGGCGCAGAACTTATTTCTCTATGGTTATGGTGCTATATTCAACTTCCTCGGCATACTAGGAACTGTTATATATAAAGGTATGCGTTTTGTAACACAGCCAAAAAGATCGAATGCCAGAAAAGTTTCTTAAATATGTTGCCACAATGTTGATAGGTCCTGGCAGTTTTGATATCCTAGAAGGACATTCTAAGGCTACCATGTTTCTGATACTGAACAATGCAGCACAAGGGATTCTATCCTCCTTTTTCTTCAAATATGCAGGTAAAGTTTTTACACTAAACTTTATTACATTCAGTTAAGTCATGGATTATCTGGATTTGATGGTTCAATATATTTACATATGTAAAAACCTTTTGGATAAGATTGTTTTCATTTCTTTATGTTCTCAGATACGATCTTGAAGAAATACTCATCAACAGTTGCCACAATTTTTACCGGCATAGCATCTGCAGCACTCTTTGGACATGTACTAACCATGAATTTTCTTCTGGGGATTTCTATAGTTTTCATTTCAATGCATCAGGTAAGCCATACAAACTGTTCCCAATCATATTAATTGACTTATCAAAGTGACCTTTTTTTGCCATCTCTAATGTATCTTGACTCATTTTGTCCAGTTCTTTTCACCCCTTTCAAAAGCAAAAGATGAGGAACGAAACGATAACTTAGGGATAGTTAGTGCAAAGGATGATCTTAGGTGCGTATTTATGGATCATTATTCTTCTTCAGTATCATGTGATTCTTATATGCTACATCGACAAGTGTGGGATATTATTTGCCAGTATTTTCACCAGTTAACGTCTTTTCTTCCTCTTTTATCTCCTTCAGAGCCAAAGGCTCATTCATCAACATGGCAGCAGGCGCAAATGAAGAGGTGAAGAACACACATTCCTATCTAAAGTGAACCTAATTCTTCTATTTTCCGGACTTAAGCTAAAAGTATGGTTTTTCTATCTTCTCTGTTAATGCAGGCTACTCACCGCGTTGAATTAGGCGACAGAGAGCCGCTTCTTCCCAGATAAATAAGCTCTCTCATCGTAAGTCACAAAATTTCTTCCAACTTCATCATACCTTCAACCTCCCATCTTGGTACTTAACACATTTCTACTTCTTGTCGCAGGATTTTGTTTCCAAGAATTCTTTTGGCCAAGATTATTTTAAACGTCCAGGGGAATTCAGATCATATACTACCCGGATTCAAATGCAATAAACTTCACGAGATTGACTCCTTCACCGCCTCCCGAGCAGTTAAAAGTTCGTTAAGAACATCTTTTAAGTCCCAAACCTGTATTCTTTTTAAGCTTAGAACACTCTCTTCATAGTTATATGTATTTTTAAAATAAACTTTTCCTTTGTAATCCCTTCTTCTCTATAGTATAATCACTTATTAGAAAAGCCTCTGTTTCATCTAAAGAGTTAAATCCCACCCGACAAAACCGGTTGGTTCAACCAAACCGAAACTCTAACAAACTAACTCCAATCTCTCTGTCCACAAACATAACACAGACACGATGAACATGACAACAACTTCGTGTTCTTCTTCATCTTCTTCTCTACCACGAATCTTCGCCACCAAATCTCAAATCTACAGAGCTCCACTCTTGTCCTTCTCAACACCAAAACGCCGTCGTTCTAATGCTCGACGGAACAGGAAATCCAATGGCTCAAACTCCGACCAAAGCAACAACAATCTTCTTACAATCTCGACTTCATCTTCCACCGGAGACGAAGACCAAAGTCTAAGCTTAACCCTAGACATTCACAAGATTAAAACCCTAGCTACTTCTCGTTTCCATTTCTTCCTCGATTCAAGCAAAGAAGCTTTCTCCGATTTGCAAACTCTAGTCACACTCGATGACAACAAAAGAATCGTTGTTAACTGCAAGAAATCGACTATACAATTCGTCGGTGGTGTGGTTGTTCTTGGGTTCGTATTTGGTTTTACGATTAGGGTTTTGATGAAATTAGGAGCAGCTTTTAAAGGTAGTTTCCAGAGTCAACCTAAATTAGTAGTTAGGAGAGACAGAAGTCTTGGTGGTAAAGAAGTTGTTGTAGCGGTTGATGAGATTCGGCCATCTTCAAGCTCTAAAGCTTCTGGTCAAGTTTCTAGAAGTGAATCTGTACCGAAAAGTCTTAAGCTTAGAGCTCAGAACAAGTTGCCAAAATGGTGGCCTACTTCATTGCCTAGTAAGACTTTGGATGTGGGTAAAGAGGATTATCAAAGAGAAGCCAACAAAATCGTTCGAGGTTGATACTTAAAACTCTTACAAGTTCTCGTTTTTTGTTTCGGTTTTTCCGGGAAGCTTATTACTTTAGTTTCCAGTGATTGTGGATAACAGAACTAGCGGAAAGGATATTACGGATGATGATATTATTCAAGTTAGTATTTGTTTTCTTTCTTCTTTTTATTCGGTTGTGTAAGTGTGTTGAACGGATTTGGATTAATCGGAGTATTTCTCTCTGTATGCAGCTGCGTAGAGTGTGTAGGATTGCTGGAGTACAAGTTTCTATTGAGCCAACGAATACTCGAGACTCCTTTTACCGAAGATCTATTGATTTTGTCCTAAATGTTTGCAGCAGGTGTTTCTCTATTGACCTTTTCTTATTAAGTAGATTTTACTCGTTTTGTCTTTTGGTATGGATTCTGAACTTGTTTGTGAACTCTCTGTAGAGCTCCTTGGGAATCTTCTTCTGTCGAGATTTGTAGTGAAGATTCGCGAGAGTTTATTGCTGGTCTTGCTGAGAATATTGGACTTGCGAACATAGATGCTGCAAGAATGGTTTCTGCAGCTGTTGCAGCACGCACACGTTCATGGTTTCTACAAGCTTGGGTTGGCTTACTATCCTTCTTTTACTGTCTATTCGTTATTGCTTATTATCTGCTTTAGACATATAGATAATTTCGGTATGTAAGAAAGAATTAAACACTTAAGAGTGCATATGTTCTGAGTAACTTCCATGTTACCGCAGGCTCTGGAGATACAAGGTAAACATTCTGAATCAGTGGCAGAACTGTCGAAAATATGCCTCATTCATCGCATATTTCCTCCGGAAGAGTACTCGGTATGTGCTTTTTCTCTGCAAGATTCCACCATTTAGTTTCTACTTCACTATATGTTTTCACAAAACTTCCTTGTCTTGTTTACTGATCCTCAGGCTGAGATGGAAATGGTTGCAAGAGGGTTGGAGAAACTTATGAAGCTTGAAGAGCGACAGTCTCTATTAAAAACGTTCGTTGGAATGTGTTGCAGTGAAGATAGTCAGAGAAGCGCCGCGGAAGCTCTCGGTTTGGTTCATTGGTAATTAAGTTGCTTCTAGGCCGATTTTTTTTCAACTTCTTGTGGGAATGGAGACAAGTACAACCATTTCAAACACTCAACTTAACAGAATAATTGTTAATCAAATGACAGAAGTTATTGAAACATTTTTATTCTTAGTATAGTGTCTGAGTCACAATTTGATGGAACATAAGCTACGAACAATGTATAATTATAATCATGATTATTGATAATGTATGATTATGATTTGTTATAAGTTTGTGTACATCTGAACAATCTTCTATGCTTTGAACAAACGAATTTTAAATAGATTACACCATCAAAAACTTTAACACAACAAATCCATCTCCATCAAGTCAAATCAATCTCTACTCACCATCTCCTCCTTGATAACACATTTACATTCCATTTGAAAATAAAAAAAAATCTTGAAGCCATGAATGAATCAGTAATTCAGTATGCAAGAACCTCAGAGAAGAAAATCAAATTTGAGGGGTTTGAGAAGCAGTTGTTCCGGAAGACCTCAAGAGCGGTTGAAGAGCTTTAACTACAATGCTCATGTTTGGCCTAAACTCTGCTTCGTATTGCACACACAACGCTGCAACTGCCGCGAGCTGCAAATTGCAGAATTTTAGCGTCAAGTAATGTTCACTGGATTTTCTAGAAATGAATTGAAAAGTTTGTAATTTTTGTACCTTTGCAACTGCTTTAGGAGGATACTCTCCTTTGAGTTTTGGATCAACACATTGCTTTACTTTGTCTTCACTCAGCCTTGGAGTAGCCTGAACATAGAGAGTTGCATATATTCAAGAAATGATTTGGTAATATCAGAGAGCAAAAAGATCAGATTAAGTAGTTAATTACCCAAGTTACTAGGCTTTGCTGACCACGAGGCATTGTATGATCAACCGGTTTTCTCCCGGTTAGAAGCTCCAAAAGCACAACTCCGAAACTGTAAACATCACTCTTCTGTGTCAACTGACCTGTCATTGCGTATCTGCAAAGCCAAATATGTATAATCTTTTAGTTTCCAAGAATCAAAGAATTTTCTCGAGCATTCGAGTTTGAAAACATATTTACTCTGGTGCGTGATAACCGAAAGTCCCCAAAACTCTAGTGGAATGAAGACGAGCAGCCATGTCAGGAGCTTGGTTAGAAAGATTAAAATCAGCAATCTTGGCTTTGTAGTCTTCGAAAAGAAGCACATTGCTAGATCGAATATCTCTGTGTATAACAGGGGGTTGAACTTTCTCGTGTAAGTATTCTAGTCCTCTAGCTGCATCAACTGCTATTCGGACACGTTGGATCCACTCAAGTGTTGGACCAGGTTGTGCTCCTTGGACCCCCTTTCTCCCTATTTAGACATCAAATATCAGTCTCTATCTCAAGTTAGATTGATGTCGAACAGGAAGCTTTTCATACCGTGTAAAATGTCGTGCAAGGATCCCATTGTAGCAAACTCATACGCAAGAACACGAAGGTTTCCTTCGACGCAATAGCCAAGAAGCTCAACAAAATTGTCATTCTTCAACCTTGAAACCCTCGAGACCTGAGTCAAGAACTCGACATTTGTCTCCGGTTCAGATGCGTTATCGAGCTTTTTCACAGCCATGGACTTCCCATCATCCATCTTTGTGTAGTACACTCTTCCGTAGGATCCTTCCCCAATCAAAGCCTTTGATCCAAAATTATTAGTCTTTTCTCTGAGAACAGTCAGGGACATTGCAGGTACATCAATAGGAGGAGGCTCCTTTAAGACAGGTTGCTTCACAGGAGCTGGTGGTTTCTTTTCGTTACGTCCTACACAAGCAAATGGTTGTTTTTTTTTAAAAAAGCTACTTAACTTGTGCAATAAGCAAGACATGGACCAAAAGAGAGATACCATAGTCGTGATGGCGAGTCGGGGGGCTTTTGACTCGGTTATGTTCAGATGAAGGGTAAGATTCTTGTACTTGACAAGAACAGCACAACCACCTACGCATCTTCCCTCTTTTGCCTACATCAAGATCGTCTACAGCTCTCGGTTTATCCAACCGAACAAAGTTCGGTGTACGATCATTCGCCTACAAATTGATCAACATCATTCGATGAAACTACACTCTAAAATGTTAAAAGTAAAAAACAGAGGACTCTGTTTTCAAATCATCATCATCATCATCATCCACAAGAATAAAGATTCCGTCGTTTCAAAAGACACACATTCTCAAATCTAAGGAACATTTGATCAAGATTGAGATATAAGTTAATACCTGTCCCTGATCACTAGACATCCAATTGGAAAAAGAAGAAGACATTTTTTTTTTTAAATGATCAAAGGTGTTTGCGTCTTACCACTTGACCACGACGATGAAAATCACGATCCATGGGGAGATCAAGAACAATGTGTAATTAGATGAGCGATAAACCAGAGAATGACGAGTCAAAATGAGAGGCAGAGACGAAGGGATACAAGATGAAAAAAAATGGGAGAAGAGACTCAAAAGATAAAAGAAAGATTAGAGAGAGAGAGGGGAAAAATGAAACAGCTAAGAAAAGAAAGAAAACGTCAAAAGGAAGCGACAGAGAAGCATATGATCAAGAATAGAACATACATTCCAAAATTAGGTGAATTATAATAAGAATTATGTTCAAAGTCTCTCTATATCTTTTGTTTATGTTTCTTATTTGGACCGAGAGAAAGATCGTGCGGGAAATGATGATATGTGCTAGAGAAGACAGAAGAGCAATGCGGCGGGATAAGGAAATATAGGTAAAAGGCGGCAACAACAATCGACATATTGTGTTGTCGACGTTTGTGCTGATTAACAAAAGTATACTCCAGATACTAGGACAGCTACATATAAAATATAAGCTTCACATATCATTAGCAATTGTACAGAAGTATATATATACAAGACTCCTAAATGATTAACGTCATACTAAAAGACTAATTATACCCTTATACCATATTTACATAAATCATATCCTAAATCATATCCTTGATATAAATCCTTGATATAAATCATATCCTAAATCATATCCTTGATACTACATTCGTGTAGGTTATATTAAACCAAAAAAAAAAAAAGGATGTGCCAAATTTTCTTAATGAATGAAGAGTTTGTTCAATATGATCCTTAAACATGTAAAATGTTTGGCCAATAATATCCAAAATGTTCTGATCTCATGTAAGTTTAAGTCCTTAGAAAAGTTCATTAGATAAGTATGATTGTCAGATCCTTATTGTAATGGTAAGGAATGGACCACTTGAATGGTTATTAAGTATGATTATTTTGTTGTTATTTGAAGAAGAGCTTCTGTAACAGCAAATACCTAACCTTAAAATTTGTTGATACTTGTCCATGCTAAGGAACTAATTCTATTTTTATTTTGTAAATAAGAACTAATTCTTTTGGTCAATATAAGTTAGTATACCTTTATTATGATGCTATATATGAGTCTAAGTATAAATTTAGATTAAATTACTATAATCAGTAATCTGTTTTGACCATAAGGATTGCTGAAATTGTTTTTGTTGACTTGATCTTAATAATATCCTCTAATTAGGAAATCTAATTCTTCTTTCATAGTTTTGAATCTTTGATTTATAATTCTGGATTTTTATCTGTAAATTAATAACTTGTCAATATCTTATTTATATAACCTTTAATAAATACGAGCTGTGCTTGTATAAATATTAATCAAAGTAAAATACATTTTCATCAAAAAATCATTGGAAAAAAAAAATGGCAGACTCTTCTTCAGTTGTGTTTTTGGTAATGGCTTTGTTATTATTAGTGTCTTTCATGCAAGTTGGAGCAGATGGTCTACAAGAGATTGAGATGCAACTTAAAGCTATAAACAAACCAGCAATTAAGAGCTTCACAGTTTGTTCTTTCTCTT
This sequence comes from Odontarrhena argentea, assembly GCA_900406245.1. Taxonomy (NCBI): domain Eukaryota; kingdom Viridiplantae; phylum Streptophyta; class Magnoliopsida; order Brassicales; family Brassicaceae; genus Odontarrhena; species Odontarrhena argentea. The sequence goes on along the minus strand of OVAF01001146.1, from coordinate 8,724 downwards.
AATTCCTGATTTTTTTTTAAAAAAAGTTTTTCACTAATTGTAATGTTCACATTTTTGTTTGTTAAAAAGGTTTAAATTCTAGATTAGATCTTAATACTATGGATTTTTTAAACCAGACAGATCATGGTGATGTATTTGACTGCGTTGACATTTACAAGCAACTCGCCTTTGATCACCCTTTGCTAAAGAACCACACCATTCAGGTTTTCTATCATTACTCTTTTTCATCATACATATGTGAATATCAGACATGACTAAAAAATAAACACCATGTAGGAGATTCCAAATCGGGTTTCTTCGAAAAGAGATAAAGCTCCTTCGCGATTTGAGTGTCCACAAGGGACAGTGATAATCAAGAGAAGTACAAAGCAAGATCTCATAGCCGCACAAAAATTTAAATCTGCACAAATCAGTGGCAACAGTCAAAATGGTCATCATGTAAGTATATTTGCCTCGTATATATATATGTTCTGATACATTCAATGCTAGATGATCCTTAAATTGAAAGTACGATATTTAGTCTGCAGGACTCCAATTCAAAGGCAAAGTTACCGAAGCCAGTGGATACATTAACGTATGGAGTCTTAGTGTTTCACCTCGTCAATATAGCCAGGCACGCGTTTTGGTCTCTAGCAATTACAATAGTATTCAAGCAGGTTGGCAGGTACGTAGGACAGAAAAACATTTCTCTATACTTAACAAATATTTCGTTTTCAGAATGAAGATTGTGATTTTACAAACTCTCATCAGGTTGATCCAGCTAGGAATAAAGGAGTACGCTTCTATGCATACTGGACAGTAAGTTGGTTGTTCAGAATTGTTAGGTCCTTGATTTGATTCGTATACACCGCGTTACACAATATAAATATGCATATGAACAGGCTGATGGTTTCAAGAAGAAAGGATGTTTCGATATGCTTTGTCCTGGTTTCGTCCAAATCAGCAAAACAAATCCATTTGGCAGATTGATTTATCCAACTTCTTCTCGAGACCACGATCAGATTTACATATATGTCATCATAAGTCGGGTAATCGTAAAAACCATAATCTTTGTACGTAATATTTGTTTTCATGTATCTAGCTAAAACTGTTATTGTCAAACAGGATCCTAATACAGGAAACTGGTTGTTATTTTACGAGGACGAGGCAATCGGTTACTGGCCTAAACAGTTGTTCACAGCACAAGGCTTAGCTAAAGAAGCATCATATGCATCATGGGGAGGAGAAGTGTATAGCCCGAATGGTGAGAAGAGCCCACCAATGGGAAGTGGAAGTTTTATAGAAGATGGTTATGAAAGAGCGGCTACTGTCCATACGATTATGATAAGGGATGCTTTATGGGGACTTAAGACACCAGATGGTGTGACCATTTACGCGGATCAACCAAAGTGTTATAATGCAAAGCATATCTCGCTCTGGTCGCCCCCTGTTGAAAAACGTTGGAACTGTGCTCTCTTCTTTGGAGGGCCTGGGGGTTGCTAATTTATTATATATGTTTCCATTTTCAAGATCAGTAATATATATCTTGTAATGGACTTGATGGTCAATAAAATTGTTATATGTTATGTTTGTCTCCGGGAGCAACAACAATCAAAATATTGTATTGACGTTTGTGCGGATTAACAAAAGTATACTCCAGATAATAGGACAACTCCATGCGTAGGTTACATTAAACAAAACAGAAAAGGATGAGTCAAATTTTCCTAATGAATTACGAGTTCTTGAATATGATCCTTAAACAAGTAAACATCTGACCATTCATAACTAAAATGTTCTGATTTCTTGTATTAATGTAAGTTTAAGTCTTTTAAAAAGTTCATTAGATAAGTATGATTGTTTTTAAGAAGCAACGTAAATTAAGAATCTCCATGATGCATCTAGAGTTTTTATTGTCCTTTCAATACAAAAATATCAATTAATATGTAAATAAAACAAAATCCACCAATAAAAGTATAGACTGTTGAATACAAATGGTCAAAATTAGGAATGGACATTTCGGCTTTCGGTCTAGTTTTATCGGTTTTTCATGGTTTTTAATTTAAGAAAAAATGAAACCATAAAAATCTATACAAAATTAAGGTCGGTTTTGTTTTGGTTTTTACCAATTTGAATAAAATCAAATAATTAAAATATTGAATATGAATTAAATAACTATAAACTTAAACATTAAAAGAAAAATTGATCCTATAAAAGGTAGAAAAAAAGAGATTAACAAGTCGAAAGAAAAAATGTATCTAATAAATACGGAAAAATAATTAAAGTGGATAGAAATATGGAAAAATAATTAAATTGAAAAAGATAAAATCAGTTAAGTATCTAATAAAATGAGATGGATTAAGCATTAATTAAAGTTTTGCTATATGTTTTCCTTCGAATTTATAGAGTTTTTTTAATTCTATGTAAGATATTTAGTAGTAAATGCAAAATATGCACTATAGAAAGTTTAGGCTTACCATATTATAATTTAATTTAATGACCGTTTCATTTGTTTTCTATTCCCTTTCCTATTTGCAGACTTAACTGGAAAGGGAAAGAATAAATAACAATTTTCTTTCTTTTTGGGTGAAATAAAGAGAATAAAAAAGTTTATGGCTAAATCCATAGAGGTGAATACTGTAGGGCATATCAGCTTTACACGCTATAATAGGGGGCAAAATAGATAGTCAACCCTATGCATTTTGCTTATAAGAAAAAACAAAATCAGTAAAAAAGGTTTAGACTTACCATAATACTACTATAATAGTCTAAACTCAAATGAAAAGTTCCATTGTTTTAACTTAATGTATATTTCCTCTTTTTTTTTTTCTCGAAATTAAGTAACTTAATAGGAAACGTATTTTGGTGGAATGTGTTTTACTATCAAATGATATTATTATAATAAATACTGCGAATAATAATTTGGATTGTTCTGGAAAAGTTTAAGGTAATTAGTAATCGGCTATAAAATCAAACTCTCCCCACAAAACATTCTACTTGTCATTCTTGTCAAAAACCAAAAATGCTTCTCATTCTGCTGTGTTCTTTTGTCGTGTTTCGGAACGAAGGCCCATTAAGCCAGGCCCATTAAGCCAGGCCCATCAAAGAGCGATAAAGATCAAAATCTATTTCAAAATTACCAGAGGAAGAGCGCCATTGAGAGCAAACTTGTTTCCTCTTGAAGCTGCTTCGTGTTCTTCTCTTTCTCAAGGTACTTCTTCATCTCTGTTCCTCTCCGAATTTCGAAATCTGTTATCATTTCCATGTTCTGAAGCCGTGGATTCTCATTCTTCTATGTCGTAAGATAGTTAAGCTGCTAGATCGAGTCGGTTCCGTGAATAATTTGAGGATTGCGTTTGGTCCTTGTCTTCGATTTCGGATTCTTAGGTAGAATTCGAGAGGAATTTTGTAATGTCTGCTAGATCGATTTGAGGATTTCGAGGATTATGAGTCTGCTAGTGGAACATTTGAGGATTATGAGTCTGCTAGTTTCTGTCAGTGATTTCGTTTGGTAATTGTCTTCGATTTCGGATTCTTAGGTAGAATTGGAAAGAAACTTTGTAATATCTGCTAGATCGATTTAAGGATTTCGAGGACTATGAGTCTGCTAGTGTAATGTTTGGTTTGATGATTTGATTTCGTTTGGATTTAGAAACAATGGAACTGTCTCCAGCTAGAAGAACTAGAGGAGGAGCTGGTGTAATTTCGACTAGAGGAAGAGTTGGAGTTGGCTTAGAGGCTTCTAACTCATTCAAGGAGATTCTGTTCTGTCTCTTGATCAAACTTCCAGCTGGTAAATTACATCTTATAGTAGTCTAATCTCTGTGTTTATATTGCTAATGTTTCTTTGTTTGTTATATATATATTTTTAAGCTCTTTCTCATTCAACACATCTTTTTTTCTTTCACATTTTGAATGGAGGAAATAATACTCTGAACATTTGTTGCACGAATAAACACCGTAAAGTTTAATTTTTTGTTTCAATTGAATTGTCGATTTTAATATGTCTTGTGGAATTAAAAGATTAACCAATTTTCTTCTCAAAAAATACTATAGAATTATTAGTATGTTTTCTTAGATATGTGAAATAATCTAGAAAGACTAATATTTTGAAATGGAAGTATATTTATTTTCTTCTAAACTAAAATTGGATAATCCGGTAGCTGCTTTCTCAAAACCATAATTATTTCCATATGCATCAACTAGTCCAGAGATAAACAAGCCATTTGGCATACATATACCACACATTAAACAGATGATCAAAGTTTTGAATTTGAATTTGAATTTGAATTTGAATTTGATTTGAATTTTGCTGAATTTTCTTATAAAAATACAATAATTTTTTTTAATTAGAACTCTTTTCTTTAATGATTTTTTTCCTTATTCATCATCATTTCCACCATCATTCTTGGCCTTCATCATGCGTGAATTGGCAAACCTCTTAACAAAGCCCATAAACCAGAGTATGGGCTTTGACAAAGTGAAGTATTTAAAGTAAACCAGAAGAGTTTAACAAAGCCCATAATTTGAGGTTGATGCATTCAATATATATCCTCGTAACAACAATTACCAGTAAATAAAATAAAAATTCAATATACATCAGAGATGAAGCTAACAAAGAGCTCCAATAAACCTCCCTGGATGGCTGGATCCAAATCCAATCAACCGAAATCCAAGGATAAAGAAACTTGGAAGATACTAAATCAACTCTCTTTATTGAATCTTTAAGCAAGAACACTAGAGTGTAAAAACCGATTACAAGCACATCCAAACCAAGAACAATGATATCATCTCGGTCAACCTCAAACTACAAACCTTTAAGCATACAAGACTTTGATAAATTCCAACTACAAACTCTCCATAAGAGTCAGAGTCTTTGCTTCAGTCTTCACGTCAACCATATTTCTCTCTATTTCCTTCTTTAATTAATATGCTTGACCAACCTTGATCATCATCAAGTTTTTTTATACTTGAGCATACAATCTATTGAGCAAACGTAGACATCATAATTATCCTCAGAGAGCTTGTGAAACATAGGGAACCTACATCGAGAGCCACAATTGGAGCATAATGGTCTAGAATTGTGATTGTTGAGAACTGCTTCTAAGTTCATCTCATGGTCCTTGTGTGAGAATCCTGCCTTGATGTTCAATGTGTCTCCAGTTACGCACTCGATATGGCACGCAACCCCACACCCGTAGCATGTATAAAACCACTTTTCAGGATTGATTTCTGCTTCACATATCTCACACCAATATTTACTAGACACTGCCTTCTCACCAGAGCTTAAAAACAAATAATGGTCATCACACCGGTGCTTTATTATTACTGGTAGAGTAGCGCAACAAAAACACAAAGAATACTTACATTCTACGCAACCAAGCAGGTATTCTCTAGTCTCGTTGCAACCTATGCATTCACCAGAGTCTAATGTGGTAAGGAANATTACTGGTAGAGTAGCGCAACAAAAACACAAAGAATACTTACATTCTACGCAACCAAACAGGTGTTCTCTAGTCTCGTTGCAACCTATGCATTCACCAGAGTCTAATGTGGTAAGGAATAATGAGNCCTATGCATTCACCAGAGTCTAATGTGGTAAGGAATGGGGATGAAGTTTTCGGTGGCGGAACCAAGAGAGAGAGGCACAATGCACATCTAATACTGTACCTTTACCATCCAGATATCTAAAACCAGTTCCACCTCTATCACAAGCAACACATCGGAAAAATATATTTTTCGCCTCCTTACCGGTTGAAAGAGAAAGTATACAAGTAGAAAGCGCATGTCTTTTTCGAAGAGGAAGATTCGCACATTCTTCATGAAGCATAAAACCGAATTCCATACACTTGTAAAACTTCTTAGTTCTCCCTGTAAAGGGATCCATATATATGTATACTACTAAATTTTTTTCGCATAAAATAAGAAAATATTAATATTAATTTATTTCATGTATAAACCACTCAAGCTGATCACTATTGATTCCAAGCTGTACACATTTGATCGGCCAGCTGGTTGATCAGTCTTTCAATAAAAAAAAATTCTATTCCACCGAGAAATGGGGATCCAAAGTGGTTTTTTATTATATGGCAAAGAGGTTTGGGGAGAAAGCCAATTAATGTGACTAATCTTTCACCTGGATTTTTTTTATTATGAATGCTCAAAATGGTTAGTTATTTTATTTGTTGATATATATATATATATAAAATCCAAGTTGATCATTTATATACTGTATACAAAGGAATAAAATAACCAAATTGAGTTGTTGAGGAGTTGTCTTGTTGGTTCAAAACATTGGATTCTCTCGGAGTCTAGAATTATCTAACAATTTCTATCTAACCATTTATACCGTCATGATTTAGGTTCATTAATTAGAAAATACATCAAATTGGTTAACTTACCCTTAAAAATTAATCAATCGGGTGAAAATAGGTCATATTGGTTTCATTCTTAAGACTAATGACAAGAAAAATAATAATTTTAGTCGGAGAACTTGCAATGCCTTTTTCTGAAAACTTAAAGGTAACTCTCATCATCATTATATCTGCATGCAAATTAACTATTCATACTTCTTTCACGTACAAATTTTCCGACTGCTACATGAAACCATTTTAAAAAAAAATTGTTTGTGCCTCTAAATACAATATTTACACATTTTCATCATCATCTTCGCCATTTACCAGTAGTAAACATCATGATGTAAAACTAATTAAACGTATTATGCACATGAGCAAATCTAAACATCGATAATTACCCAATGGACATGATAGAGGATTAAGTGACTTCTTTGTAATTAGATTTTTGTGTTAATAAGTAAATTAAATGGAGTGCTTTAACATACCCAATTCCGATGATTGCAAGTGTAGTGTAATTCATGTTTATGATGTGCCATCGATCAATACAATTATAATGAAACATGGAAGTCCACGATCATGACAATAATTCATGTTTTAGTTGTTTTTCTTAAGGTATAATGAAATTTTCAATTCCATGAGAAAAGGTGATCGTCTAAGCGTTTAATATATAGCGAGAGGAGATATGAAACAGGGCAAATAAAGCTGTCTAATCTTTCACCATGGTTATTAAAATGATCGAATGCTCATAAGTAATGATGGATACATTACATATTCTATAAATTTTTAATCAGAACTTAATTAACAAACAAACACAAAAAGAAGATCAAGGTGATCACATGAATATACATTTTCAATATAAGTTGACCTAATTAAGGAATCATATAACTAATTATGCGTATCTCTTTTCACTCTTAAAAATATGAATTAAATCCGAATTTTTTAAAAAGTATTAATTCCATATATTAATTGAACTAACATGATAAATGCAAAAAATGCGGAAGCATATTGCATAGTTGTTTCATAGAGAGTTTAGTCTTTTCGATTCTACCGAGTAAAAGGGATCCAAAGTGTTTATTAAATCTGACAATGGATTTACATTTTGGAAATGTTAAGAAAATAGAATATACAAAAATCAATGTGATCACAGACACATGCATACAGTTTTTTCCAAGTTGACCATGTACTATACCTATATCGTTGTCATTTTTTTAATCCAAGAGTTTACCAAACTGAGTTTTATACAAGTTTATCCAGTAGAATATTTTTAAATAAATACTCGTAAAAATTAATACCTCGATAAAACAATAGTTTATTCCAATCCTAAGATTAGTTTATCAAATCAAAGTACATTAATAACTCGTTAACTTAATAAGATATTATTGTCTCAATGTGTTATTAATTTATCGAGATATTACCGTATAACTCAAGTGTCACTAATTAATGAAGGGATGGATCTTTTACATTTGCATCATATGTGTGATCTATTAAATTAGACCACCTCCATTTGTTTTGTGCAATGGAAATGGTCTTAGGATTTTATAGGGTTTTTCCTAACGCATTAAATATCGGCAAATCAATAAGAATTGCACCTTAAATTTTCGCTAAGAGTGTAATTGGTGAGCATAAAAATGGGAGAGGGAGGTACTGAAAAAATCGAAACATAAGGAAACATTATATAGTTGGTGAATGTTATTGGAACATGTAGATGTGTCATATAGAGAGGGAAGTATATGAAGTATTCCGGGAGAGTTTAATAAACTGAGGATACATAATGTTTACAACACAAGATACTTGGATTATGTCCGCCTCTTAATGGTTTTTCATTAACTTATAATAATATATATTACAATCGGATCCTATAAATTATGAAATCCTTAGTTAAAACAATGACAGCAGCGAAAAAAATAATATAAATTTCTTCTTGCCACCACTTGTGTGTCGTCGTTAATAATTCTTGAAGACTCACCAAACCACAACCAGCTATAACTAAAAGTAGAGCGGTGTCTACGAGCTCTTGGATCCCAAATTTAAAATATAATCTGCGGTTAGTACATGTCCTGATTGGAGATGGATCATGTCCAAGTGGTACCAAGTTCTCGAGGTAACCAGATATAACACAAATATCTGAGGAGAGACATTGAGCCTCACATGTCTCTGGATAATATTTATACAAGCTCTTCCCTTGGTTGTTGCACAAGACAAGATTCCCTTGCTTAGAAACCGCAACCGGTTTGACCAACAGTGGACCAGCTAGATTTATGGAGTAAGTGAGGCTCCATATTTCTTCTTGTGCATTATTCATGGTAGATATCTCTAGTATCCAAGAATCCCAAAATTGTCTGTTGTTGGTTACGGCGAGACGGTCCTGGAGGTTGACAACCTGGGTTTCCGG
>OVAF01001145.1:0-25425 GCA_900406245.1 Odontarrhena argentea | reverse complement strand
TCTAACTATTTACTTATTTTATTCTACATAAAGATATATTGTGCTCAAGATGATTGACTGGCGGGTGTCTTTTTTACTTTGTGCTACCATGTGCTCCGAAAGGAGAACATGAGCGAAGTAAAAAGCACACGGACATATCATTCATCTAATGCATTATGTTTATATTTTTCGTTAACGATCGATATTTTCATGTTTTTCTATTTTATTTTGAAATGTTAATATATGATTGAATTTTTTCCTATTTTATTTTGAAAAAATAGAACACATGAACGCAATAAAAAAACACACGGGCAGATGATTAATTTTGCCACAGGAACACCTGTGTGAAGTAAAAAGGACATAAACCGATCATTTCTCTAATATTAATTTTGTTTTAAAACATTAGAGGTTTTTGTTAGTCATTGAAGTTTTCAATTTTAAGACTCCCACTTCTATTTTTACATATTACCCATTTTTTTGTTGGGTTTACTTAGATTACATTTTGAGTTTTAATTTCATACATTACATTGATTATTTTAATGATTAATCATATTGGGGTCCGCACAATGTGCGGGCAGTGTATCTAGTAGAACGTTATTTTAGGTGGCAATAAAAATATAAATTTCTAACCGTTATGATTTTGTGGTTGGATATATATAGTTGATAAGAAATAAGAAAAGGAATTTATTAAACGGGCTTTCTCATTCTCCTGGGCTCAGCACACAAAAACTCAACAACGTTATCATAGGGATATGACATCTTTTTCCTACCTTATATCTTTAACTCACATTTTGCTAGTGTTTTACCGGCAATGGCTTCCACACAAGCTACACTCTCTGCGTTGCCTCTAGCTAATCGAACTTATGCCCAAAAACCATCTTCTTTGAATTTCCTGCGGAGAGCAAGAGCCGCGGCAAAAGAGGTTCACTTTAACCGTGATGGTTCAGTTACCAAGAAGCTTCAGGTTTCATTTCCTTTTTGCGTTTCTCTTATTCTTCTTTCAGATAATTTTTTTTCTGAATTTCTGATGGGTAAAATGGGGGTGAAGTTTGGTGCAGGCAGGGGCAGATATGGTGGCTAAGTTACTGGGCGTGACTTTGGGTCCAAAGGGACGAAACGTGGTGTTGCAGAACAAGTACGGACCTCCACGGATCGTCAATGATGGTGAAACTGTTCTTAAAGAGGTTTCTCACTTTCTTTATAGTACTCTTATCTTTATAACCATTATACTCAGGTTTTATTGTGTGGTTTAGATTGAATTGGAGGACCCGTTAGAGAATGTTGGAGTGAAACTTGTGAGGCAAGCAGGTGCCAAGACTAATGACCTTGCGGGTGATGGTTCCACTACCTCTATAGTGCTTGCTCATGGCCTTATTACTGAAGGTATTAAGGTACGCCTTCCCATCATATATATATGCATGATTCTACTTGTGAATCCATCACATGGCTTCTTCTCTTCAGGTGGTTTCTGCTGGAACAAATCCCATTTTAGTTGCCCGTGGTATTGAGAAAACCGCAAAAGCTCTTGTTTTAGAGCTCAAGTCAATGTCCAGAGAGGTGAAAGATCTATTTTCCTTTAACCTTGAGAGTACTCATGAGAACAAAATTGACCAGCCAGCCTTAATTAATAGAGCAAACCGCGAACCTCATCTTTGCAGATTGAGGACCATGAGTTAGCTGATGTTGCAGCAGTTAGTGCGGGAAATGACTATGAAGTGGGAAACATGATTTCCAATGCTTTTCAACAAGTAGGAAGGACTGGTGTAGTAACAATAGAGAAAGGAAAATTTCTTGTGAATGATCTTCAAGTTGTGGAAGGAATGCAGTTTAATCGCGGTTATTTATCACCTTACTTTGTCACTAACCGAAGGAAGAGAGAAGTTGAATACCATGATTGCAAGGTCTGAACTAAGACCTATCAATTGTTTTTCCCGTCATCTTCGAAATGTAGTGGCTAAGAGTATACCTGCATTGTTTTATTGTAGCTGCTCTTGGTTGACAAGAAGATAAAAAACCCAAAAGAAATGTTCAAGATATTGGATTCTGCTGTTAAAGAGGACTATCCAGTTCTTATAGTTGCTGAAGAAATCGAGCAAGACGCTCTTGCTCCTGTAATTAGGAACAAGCTAAAAGGTAATCTTAAGGCGGTAGCCATCAAAGCTCCTGCCTTTGGGGAGCGCAAGAGCCACTGTTTAGATGATCTTGCAATATTAACTGGAGGTATTCGGTCTCTTTAATTTCACAAAAGGGAATACCAAACAACACTTTTGATTTGAGTGTATGTGTTGTCCAGTACCGAAACAATGGGGTATTCTCTCTGTGTAGCTACCGTGATCAGAGATGAGATGGGCCTGAGCTTAGAGAAGTCTGGAAAGGAGGTCTTAGGAACAGCACAAAGGATACATGTAACTAAGGATTCAACACTTATCGTTACTAATGGAAACACTCAGAAAGCAGTTGAGGAACGGGTTTCTCAGATTAAAAATCTTATCCAGGTTGTTCTGCTATCCATATCTTCTCATTCTGTTAACCAAGTGACTTCTTTGACTAGAACATCTATAGTCACCATATGTGATGCATCTTTATGTGTAAATTCAGAACACCGAGGAAAATTTCCAGAAGAAGATCCTCAAGGAAAGAATAGCCAGACTATCCGGTGGAATTGCTATAATACAGGTGATTTAGGTAAAGCACTTGATGCCGAAATCATTCTGAGGTTTAACTAACTCCCAAAGGCCTTTAGGTTGGTGCACTTACGCAAGTGGAGTTGAAAGATAAACAACTAAAGGTTGAAGATGCCCTGAACGCAACTAAGGTAACTCCAGTCGAACTCACTCTGCGATTCCCATGGTTCAAGAAACCTGATCCCTCAGAATTTAGTCAGCAATTGAAGAAGGAATTGTAGTTGGTGGTGGCTGCGCCCTCTTGCGACTGGCTACAAAAGTGGACAGAATCAAAGACACCCTTAACAACTCAGAAGAGAAGGTACAAAAGTGGGACATTACATGGGAGCTATTTCTATTTGCTTAAACATCCCTAAAGATGTGATATTTTTTTCTGGCAACATTACAAGCAGATGGGAGCCGAAATATTCAAGAAAGCATTAAGCTACCCGATAAAACTCATAGCCAAAAACGCAGGCACGAATGGCAATATCGTGGTAGAAAAGGTCCTCTAACTGATCTCTTCTCTATCAGTCCAGGAAACCCAAACACTTACTATGGAATCATGCAGGTCCTACTAGAGGAGAACATGAGGTACGGATACAATGCTGCAAAGAATCAATACGAAGATCTGATGTTGGCTGGTATCATCGATCCAACCAAGGTAAACTAGAGTAATAAATCACTTTCTTTGATGTATGTTTCACCTTCTCGCTAAACGAAAGAACCGAAACACAGGTGGTGAGATGTTGCTTGGAACACGCTGCATCGGTAGCTAAAACGTTTCTGACATCAGATGCTGTGATAGTTGAGATAAAAGAAATCAAGCCGAGACCAATGATTAATCCACCATTGCCTACTTCACCAGCTACAACAAGTTTCAATTTGCCAAGATTAAGTCGAAGCAAGTTTCCAAGGAAGTAGGAGGTCGTATATAAATGTAAAACTCGAAACATGTGTTAACGAAAATGAATAAAAAGAAGGAAGTGTTTGTTCATCTCTTGTGTTTACGAATAAAAACCATTCCTCGGATCCCATCCGGGTCAGAGACGAATCCGAGTGGGCGATAAAAGCCGAGCACACGGGGCTCCGAGTAGAGAGCAATGTTAGGGATCCCTTTGGCCTGCAAATCCTGGATAAGCCGTTCCATCACCGCCTTTCCCAGACCTAAGCTCTGGAACGAAGGATCAACCACCACGTCCCATATAATCGCGTTGAATACGCCGTCTCCCGTGGCTCTCGCGAACGCCACCGGCCGCCGCGTTTTCTCGTCCTCCACCCACAGTAGCGCGTCCGTGTGCTCCAGCGCCACCTCGATCTTCGCCGTGTCACGCCTTGGGAATCCCACCGCCACGAACACTGAATTGAGCTGGTCGAGGTTCAGTCCCTCGGCGCTCCGACGGAGAAGGAAGCCTCTCGACTCGAGATCCTCGTCGCTGATTGAGTAGCTCGGTGCCTGTCGTTGCTTCTTAACCGCAGCTTGCGATGCGTTTGGTTGGTTTAGGCTGGACCTTAACCGGAGAAAAGCCGGAGGAGTCCACGTTATGCCTCCGAGAAGCATGGTATACACTAACCAGTGATGCAATGATTCTTTTTTTGCCCCTAATTTAGAATAATGTTGTGTGGCTGTGGATGACTCTTAACTTTTCTCTTTTCATATCACTAGAAAACAATTCCTTACTTATTCTTGTCTTGTACTTATGCTTCTCAAAATCACTGCCTGATGCAAAGAAGCAGTTGATGATTCTTCTTGGTTTATTTCATGTTTCTCTGCATTTATGCTCTTGTCTAAACTAGAAGGATACTAGCATAATGCTTATCTTCTGTTTTTGGTTAGTTCATCATGCTTATATTATGCTAGTCAGATTCTGATGCATTGCAACTAGTTCTAACTCCTGAACCTGCACATCTTTAGTGCCTTTGTTAATACTTTCTTTTTCAGCATGTAACCAGGTGATGTTCATGTTCTGCTTTTGTTTTACTTCACCACTTAGAATCAAAGACCTGTGCAAACCACTTCGTCTGTGTTTTTTACCCATTAGTGCTCATTCATTCTGTTGGAGAACTTAGGGAATATTCCGGACACCAGAACCCATCTACTCTACTATTAAATCGTTGGTTTTCTTCAAGAGAGATACTGGGCTGAAGGTGAAGCTGAGATAGGCTATCACTGAATCGTTTTGGTTATCCGGAAATTTTTGTTCTTAATCATTAAAAAGATTCTGTGGTTGGAGGAAGTTGGAAATGCTCTTACAGTCTTGTTTTGCTGTTATGGTTTGATTTCATATAGCTTCTTTTGGATATGGTCAGTGGTCATTTGACCCGCTTTCTTCTTGAAGACATGACATCTTTTGACAGAAAAGTCTTAAACTTGGTTTTTTTTTTTTTTTTTTTTTCAAAAGGTTTTTTTCAAAAGGTCCTTTTTTGCAAGGATCAGGCAACAATGATTAGTGGTTGCTTGTTGTATCAAGACACTGTTGTTTTCTGTTTGGTCGTCCAAGCGCTTTTAGTCGTTCTTGATGTCAGTGTCGCCTAGGAATGGAACATGCTATGCTCGGTTCTCCGCCTTTACTTGTTGAACTCGGGCTGGTCCATCAATCTTTCTAAGGTGAACTAGTTCAGTGTTTAATGCTCTTACCAAGCAACACTCGATCTTGTATGTCATGTTTTGTGAGTCATAGAATTAGGTTGGGACGGCCCATCTTTCGTTTTCATCTCTCTGTCTATTGCTCCTACGTGAATTATGATGGATTGGAGATAAACAAAAAAATGAAGCTCGAAAGTAACCTGAGAATAACTCTCAACGCGAGGGTCTTCCTCTTCTTGAAAGTTGCCAGCTTAACTCTCTTTGTTGTTTTCTGCGTCCATTAGTCGTGCCTCTCTAAGCGTACTTCGCAATAATTGTCTTAAACTCAGTTGATATATTTTTGCTTTCCAGGATTGAATCACATTTCGATATCAATGGCTAATAATCAGTTGAATTGCACTAGGAAGGCTAATAAAATCCCATCATGATATCAGAGGCTAATAAATGTATCAGTTGAATTGCACTAGTTAGAATTTGTATATATGTTCTGGTTATGTATTATAATTTTCTGGCATCGGTTCTATTTAGTGCTACCAATGGTTTATACTGTGTTGAGACAAGGTGGGAAAGAAATCAGAATAGGCTCATTTTCGATCTTTTCTAATAACTCCATTCTTGATGTGCAAATAGTTTCTTAAGAAATGGTTATTGAGAGTTTGTTGTAGACTTGTAGTAGAAAATGACAGATTTTGAATGATTACAATTTGTTGTTTTGTAAAAGAATCATGTGAAGCTCTTGAAAGTAGCTTGGCTTTTTGTTAGCAAGCAAAGCTCTGCTGTTAGCTACTTGGGCCACACAACACAGAAACAATATTGGTAACCTTAGAAGCTCCTGTTTTGTCATCAACCGCTTTGTCTACTATCATGAGCGTTTGTTTTTCTCCGGAAAAATGATTATAATGAGTACTTTTCTTTTCCATGTTTACAGTTGAGAATTACTCAGTGTGTGTTGGTTTTACTTCCCTAAAACACCCTCTTTGATGGCTCCTTTAGTTGAACATATATGCTCTGTTTCTCTAGAAGAGAAGAAAGTATGTGAAGAACAGGGTACACATTTTTTAAACAGGGTTCCAAGTATAATACCGTGCAGATAAGTTATTTGGGACAGCATCTACATAAAAAAACATATTCCGGCAAAATAAAACAGTGCAAGTACCTACATGTGTCTTATTAAGGCAAACAGTGGATTCGTGAGAGACCTGATACATCCCTCTTCATTACAGGATTTAGATAAATTGTGAACCACCTTTTGCCGTCTGTGAGTATTATTGGGTTTTGCTCACTTTGCCTCTATTCTGGACACGACTAGCTGCACTTGTTCTTGTTTTAGCTTTCTGCTCTGGATTTACTCCTTGGCTTCTCAACGGTTTCTTGGTGTGTTGGCTTTTCTGAAGGTTGGCTTGTTTAGAACCACTCTTCCTAGCTGCATGTTTGTTAAGGTTTTCTGGAACCTGATTGCTAGGGCCTGAAGACGCATCAGAAGCCATTGAATCATCACTCTCCTCATCTCCACCATCATCACTACTATCATGACCATCATCAGCTTCTTTACCCAGTGAGTGATCATCTCTGCGACCATCTTCGACTTCTTCATCATCAACAACAATAGAAGAGTGGTCATTTCCATGGAAGGCATCTTGTATGTACATAGTCCAGCCTGATTCACAACTGTTGTATTCCTCCTCCTCGGAACCTCCATGACTCCTCGGAGACTCCATGGCTTTAAGCAACTCAAAGAAGAAGCAAACTCAAGGTTTCAGGATTTAGCAATACACATATATAAAGAAAACTTGCTACCTTATTTGGTTAGTCTCTCACATAAGCTCTTCTTCCATCATCAATTTTATTAAGTTTTTTTTAGTAGTTGGTTGGTTTGTTTTGAAGTATCAGGAAAAGCCGGAGCCTATGGAAAAGAATTGAAGAGGAGTAAGTTTTCACCACATGGCAACTCTAGCACCATTATTTTCACTCAATTGAAGCACTACCAGACAAAGCCATTGCAGCTATATAAATATGAAGGAAGCCAGGTTAGTGCTCTTCTTCATTATAAAGTACACTCTCATATAAGAATTAAAAGCCTATGCCCTTCTTTTTCAATATAACTATGAATATCTTATGTATATATTACCTAAACTTTTCTTTTAAACAAGTATCATAGTGATTTGTAAGCAAAACACATAGGGCTGTGTTCTTGTTAATTTTAATTGATAGTAACCAAACCTACGTTATTAACATCCCTGTACACTCTCTCTCTCAGTGAATCGCTGGCTTATCTTAAATATAAAAGATATGATTCATTTTTGTCCTGTGTCTCTTTCAATCAATTTCCCAACGTGTGTGTGGTGTGACTATGGAATGTCATTGCGCGTCACTGATTCATTTATTTGTGGGTTCCATTAGATAAGTTAGATATATTTCAAAGCACTATCAGACACATGCTTGAACTAAATGATAAAACTTTGGTTGGCAAGTCGGTGGGTGTCACGAAACGAAGGATCAACGCCACCAGTTCAAGGCGAAAGTGTGTTGCCTATATTTATATACAATAAAATCTCTATAGTCCAAGACAGTGGTCCACCTTGAGGTCCCTGCAAATGAGTTGTTCCTTTCCTTTTTCTTGCTTCTTTTCAGTTTGGTGAGATACACGTTCAACAGAATGTTCCTTGAAAAAAGTTAAAAACCATGGGTCAAATTTTATTATTACCTATGAGGCAATGATAAATGTAATCAGGCTTACCTTATTTTGATTGGCATAAGCTCGTCGGATTTCTTTGTCTCGGATTGCTTTGTGGAATTTCATACGGCGAGATATATCAGAACGACTAAAAGATTCAACCCATTGTTCCTTGAAAAAAGTAAAAAAAAAAAAAACATGGGTCAAATTTCATAACCTATGAGGTAATGATGATACATGTAATAAGACTTACCATATTTGCATGTTCAACATCTCTGAGATGATTGGCAAAACTCCAATAGTTAGATGTAGGAAATTTGCACCATTTGCAATAATATAGTGGTTCATCCGTATTATCGCACTTGTCCCCAACTATCTGACTCTTTGTCTCCTCGGGAGTCTCTGTAATGAGAAAACTAACTAGTTGAGAAACAACAGTCTTACTAACGCATACCAAAGCAAAACATCTGAGCAGAGGGACCCTCCGTTCTCCTGCTAACTTACTACCAGTTCTATATAATTCAAATTCTATTGGAGTCTCTGTAATGAGAAAAACTAACTAGTTGAGAAACAACAGTTTTACTAAATAACAGGATTAGAAAACAACACCTTTTATCAGGTTTCCCCAAAGCCATTCTTTACAAGACTTAGCATCACCAGGATATCCGCGAATCACGGTGTGTCCAGAGGCTTCGAGAGCAGAGGCTTTGAGATGAATAAGTCCTACAGACGACGACTCATCATTTGATATGAGGACTATAACAACTGGAGGTGGATGACTAACTGCCCATCTAATGAGAGATGTCATAATATCATGTGAACCTGAAAAATAAGGCTAGTAGAGTGTGAAAGAAAATCCAAAAATGTAGAAAAAAAAAGAGATAAACACAGACTTACCCCGCATAGTGTGTCTAATAAGAATTCCAGATGAAGATAATGATTTGATTGTGCGAGCAGGAATGCCTTTCAGATTGCCCATGGCATAGATGGTATAGGGAAGAGAAGGGAATGACTTGTATAACTCAGATTCTATACTACGACGGACACAGCTAGGGTCGTAATTATTGGGAACCTGACAGCTATTGATGTCCCACCAGACCACCGCATTGAGCTTCTTATTCTTGGGCACCTCCCGGGGAGGGATGACACGGCATTTACATTCAGATCTGAAGGCTATCATCTTACTTTCATGTTCAGGACCCTTGAGATGATCCATAAGATGAGAATGAGTTGGGCTGGAGTATTTGCAAAGTAGGCAAAACCAAGGAGATTCATGATCCTTGTGGTTGTATGGGTCGACATGTGGAGAGACATGTTGCGCCATCTCTGTAGCAATCAATTATTAGTGAGAAAACATGTACATAACATAAACAAGAGATGAGAAAGAATTAGAAACCTTTGAGTAAGGCTTTCTGGGTCCAAAACAGTGGACGAATGAAAGTGTATCCTAGAGCCTTATATTTATCTTGGATTTTCGGGAATCTAAAATCAGTGGATATAAGCATCATGATAGCCTCTGAAGGTTTGTTCTTCTCAACCCAAGACTCGATATCTTCTTCAAACTCTCTGGTGGCCACATTAACATGTCTAATTAATATTCCAGATGACGAGAGGGCTTCCAGGTCGCTAACACGGACCTTCGGGTGTGTGAGATCGTCTAAGGCATAGATGGTCACTTCCCTAGAACCCAACCACTTTGAACAAGCCGATTCTAAACAGGGTCGAATACAACGAGCGTCGAAATCGGGGGGAACCGGAACGCCACGCATATTCCACCACACCACCGTCCTCTTAGGACTCGCCATCTTCAGATCTTCTTTTTCTTCTCTCACCGTCCTCTTACGCCGCCGATCTTCTTTCTTAAAGAGAAGAACCGACGCAAAGTTCTCGATTAATTTTAGGATCAATCAACTTTTGAACAACATATATATATATATATATATGTACATGGGCCTTCTCTAATGGACTATGTAACTAGTATTTCTACTTTTTTGGTCGGCTTAGAACAAAATTTGAAGACTAATACGATACCACACGGTGTTAGACTGTTAGTAACACCGTGTTACAATGCTTACCAAATGTGTCAAAAATACGAGCCAAAGGAAAAATTGTATGGGCCGTTCAAAAAAAAAAGGAAAAATTGTGTGGAAATGTTTTATTTTTTTCTACAGCTAGATGTTTTTTTACTTTTTATACAAATGGACAAATATATCTTTAGCTAAATATTCCCTCGAATCTTAGGGAATATTTGCTAAAATATTTGCATGTATATTTAAAAAAAAAAAAAAACAGTTTTTCCCTTTTACGTGAAAGAAATTATGGAGTTTTCTCTTCATATTTTTCTCCCTTCTTCTCTCTTTCGCCCTGAATCCAACTCTTCGATTTCTCTCTTCTTTTCTCTCGCCCTCAATTTCTATGTTAGAACTTGTTAGGTATGTTTTCAATCTTATTAGTATGATTTTCCTCTTTGATGTTTATACTGTTTATCTCTTATTTTGTTTATCATGTAGAATTTGCTTCATCTGCACAATTATATAGAGTTCTCTGCAATCAAAACAAATAAAATAGTCCAACCATCTTTGAATTTAACTTTTAAAGTTTTCAATCTCAGGTTTATTAGAAAGAAGAAGATACATTTGTAGTCTGTTTTCTTTAGAACGCGTATTCTTCGTAGATTCCTAATTTGCAAAGTTTAGAACTCCTAATCTGAAAAAATTTACCCATTGTGAAGAATTAGAATACGTATTATATTTTTTATGATATTTAGAAGTCGTATTTTGTACTGCTTTGTATTTTTATGTTCTAATAGGTTTAGGACACGTCTTCGGCTGAATTAAGAATACGTCTTCCGCCAAATTTAGTCATTTAGAACACATCTTCTGCCAAATTTTAATGTTTTACGACATTTAGAATGCATCTTCTTCGGCGCCAACAGTTTGAAATGAAGACAAGATGATGTCATTCTGCGCATTTTAGAACACATATCTTCGAAAATTAAAAAAATCGATAATTTCTAACAAACGAATCGTGAATTTTTGTAGATGAGTTCGATGCATCTCTATGCGATATGTGATGTTTGGTGATTGCTCATCAAGAACGAGTGGAGGTTTCTTGCTGATAAAGAGAAATGTGGTAGGTTAATAACTTTACAATCCTCTTCTACTCTTCAAGGGTTGAAGACGATGGTTTTCGAGGACTATAACATACCACACACTGCTTTTTATGTGGAATTCAGTTCTCTACCTAGTGGATTGATCAGCAATGCAAGTATCTCTTTTGTGTTATATTTTTGTTATTGCTTTATATTTTGTGTTTTGTATTTGAAGAAGAACATGAATGTATTTTTTACTTGTTTTTTTAACTTTGCAGCTCATGCGATACCTTTCTTGGTTCTCTATTTTCAAAAGTGTTTTTTTTTTCCATAAATTTTATTGGCTTTGGTCGATAACGAACATGTCTTTTTTATCGACGATACACCAAAACTTCTGGTTAAACCACTTTCAAGCCTAATTCAAGTTAAACTTACTATTTTTTGCTTTATTTTGCAACTTTTTTTTATTTTTTTTTGAAAAAAAAAACAAAACAAAACCAAAGCCCCGACCAGTGCTTTTATTGCTTGTAATTTATTTGTGTTTTGTAAATGTAATATATTAATAAATTTAAATAAATATGTTTTTAAAAGGAATTGATCCTTTATTATTATATATTATATGTTATCTACAATTTTGAATTAAACCCTCTGAATGGTTTAGAGGGTTCCATCATTTTTTTTAACATAAATGGAAGAATACATAATCTTCGTAGACGTAGAATACCACTTAGATAAGGGTATTTTGGTTTTAAATTTTGTAAAATACTTACTTGTAAATAAACTTACAAAAAAGACCTAGTTGTAGAAGAAATGATTCAGAAGAACTTTTCCATACAATTTCCCAACTCTTAATTAAATCTTGCAACTGAAAATGGATATAGAATAGAATACGAAAACAAAATATCTAGGGGTTCGTCATATCGAATTTTTATTTCATACACCCACCAGTAGAGTAACATATTTTTAAAAAATCTGATGTTCCGTTTAGAGTTAAAGATTGTTTAAACAGGAAATCTATAAAAGTATTATTACTAACACACCAAAATTGTTTGACTGTTTTATAATAAGTTTTTACAACATATGTGTATATATAGAGATGTATTCATTTCAAAATACATTACGAATATATTTATAATTACAAAATTTTGATAATATTATGTTTATGAAACATATTAAATATCAATTTTGAAGAATTTAAAATGTAGCCACACATTATGATGAATAATGAAAACACGTGTATTTCCAACTTTTTCGTCTCAAAAACACATTTATTTCATATTTAATCATAAATTGTGTAAGTTAATCTCTAATTTGTTGTTCTCACGCTATGTATTCTAAAAATGTATTTTTCCTTAATAGAATTTTGAATGTTTTGAACTAAGTTTCATTAAACATTCTTGAAAAACAGGGTAAATTCTCGTTTGAGATCGAGTCGGTAACTTAAACTGGATAAAACGTTAAAATTCTTATTAGACTGAATAAGGGAGATTACAAGGAGGTGTTTACAGGATCTCTAGCTATTCTAAATTTCTAACTGGAATTGTGTGTGTTCTTCTTAGTCTTCGAGCTCCGTATTTATATTTATTTTTGGGAAAAGCGGTTCCTTATCTTGCGGTTGCACGTGCTCATTTCCAATATGCGCGTATCTTGAACTCGTAAACTGACTTCCTCTTTCTTCTGGATCTCCCATAATTCGAGCTAACAACCTCTTCCGAATCACTAATGTCATATCCCTAACTTCTGAGAACCCGTTTGTTCAGCTCCCAAACGTAACTTTCTGATGGGCCTATTCGGGTTCCCTTACGGGGTTAGACCCAAATATAATAGATTTCTCCTACACTTGAACGGGCTGGGTTTAGGGATAAACCCAACACCAACAGGAGCCCTTCAGTTACACGAGTAAACATGTGTGCTAGTGGAACTAGAATATCCAAACGTTAAATAAATCTCATGTTGTTAAGATTTTTCGGTATACTCCATCACAAATATCACAATTTAGAAAGGAATCCCTAGGGATATAGGTGCAGTGGAGGCTATAAAGCAACTCCTCACTTTTCCACAAACACACGTTTCTTTGTTCTACACGACTTGCTTAGGTAACTGCTCCCTCTCCTTTCCCTTTCAACACTNCTTTTTATTTTAATTTTTTTTTTTTTTTTTTTTTTTTTTTTTTTTTTGCTACATCGTTCCTTTGACAATATTTATATTCCATAACTTGTCAATCTCATATACTCTCACGCTGCTTTAGTTTAAGACTTCAATACTCTGTTTTCTTTTCCCTTGCTACTTGTTTAACGATTCCTGCCTTGAGAAATCATGGCCAAAGACAAGCAAGTGATGAATCTCTCCAATCATCAAGGTAGGATATTTGAGCACTCTCCATCTCTCATGAAGGAAAAAGACCTGAAAATTCTCCGACAGAATTTTGAGATCCCTCTGGAGATCAAGCTCGTCATTTTGGGTGCTAGAGAATCGCCGGAATTAGTTAAATCTGGCTAGTATTGTGCTTTTGCAGCTTACTTTCTTACTTTGAGGATTGTAACCTCTTATTTCCAATCCCGGAGTTCCTGCTTACAGTTCTAAATCGATTCGGGCTTACATTTTCTCAAATGTGTCCCAACTTTTTTGAGACAATGGTTTACGAAAGCATGATGAGATTTGTCGATGTAAGGAGCAACTCAGGCTATCCGGGGACATTCTACATGAATCCACGATCTGCTTGCGGAATCCTTGGAGCACATCCAACTCGTGACGATAAATGGAGACATCGATGTTCTATTTAAAGCTTTCTAATTTGTCTGTAAGTAATTTAGGAGTCCTTCCCACAAAATGGGCGGTTGAAGTTGGTAGATTAGCTACCTTCTTGTTTGTGATGTTTAACTTTTTGAGTTCAGCCTCTTTCTATTTCACTAAACTTTTCGCGATTTGTTTTGGAGACAAACCATCTGTTGTGCGATTATAGAAGAACGATCCTTTCAAAGATATTATTCTATGTCTCCAACATGGTGGTATGAGTTGGCCGTGTTTTACTCCCTGTTCTAAAACGCGGGCGCCTAACCGATTAGGCGCCCGACTAGGCGCTCGGCGATTACTCCCTGTTTTACTCAAGAACGTATTCGAGCAACTATAACACTCTTTGCTTCCGATTCAGTTCCAACCCGAGTCGACCAGCCTTTAGCTGGTAAGCTAATTCCTGTTTTAATTTGCTCACTTTAATCGTCTTTTATTTACTTGTGTTTCCTTGTGGTCAGCTCCTCTCACCATCCCAATTCCAGATTCTAGCTCTATGATTGGTTCGTCCATTGTTCCAAAGAAGACGATGGAAGGCCAAGATATGGATGCTGTTTTGGCTCTAGAGCCTCCTGCCGGAGGTGGAGCGGATCTTATTGCTCATGATGCTGCTGCAGATCCTAAGCCTAGCTCAATTGAGCCGAGGAGGTTTGAAGGGTCTCGTGGAAGAGCCCCACCCTCGGTCTCTAAAAGATCACGGGCTGCTTTATCAACAAGTAATGGTGGCAATGGTAATAACCAAACTAGGTAGGGTTCTTCTTCCTCCACCTCTGTTGGAAGTGGTGGGAATCCACCGCACCACTGGTTTTTTTCCCATAAGATGGATGGTCCAGTTGTGCATGATCCGCAGGGCGTGTCGACATTGTGTCGTCACTAATAGATGTTAACATCCGACTATAAAAACTATGGAGGAGCCTGATGTTTATGTGGACATGTCTATGGCCTTTGCTAATGTAACTTTTTCACTCTTATGTTTAGAGAGTAAATCGTTTTCAACTTAATGTCTTGGTTTATGTTGGTCAGCCTCTGTTTACGTTTTCTTCGTTTGATCCTTTCTTCTTTAAACACAGGCCAAGGCTTATGCCAATCGGATGGTGGCAGCGTACAAGCATCTCCTCAAGAATACTCCTCGCTCCGTGGAGCTCCAAGAGGCTGAGGAGGTTGTGCGTGATGTAACGCTCACTGTACAAGGTCTTCGTGACAAGGAAGCACAAGACGCACATAAATTGGCAGAGCTTTCTAATTTCAAGGTTCATGTCTCCGAACTTGAAAACGTGGAAACGAGTCTCCAGGAGCAGCTGCGAATCACCACAAGTGTTGTTGCAGATTTGGAGAAGGCAAATGGGGTACTAGCCCAAAAAATCAACGATCTTTCTGTTCATAACAGGAGGTTGACAAAGATGGGAGACGCGGAGATCCGTCGTGCGGTGCAAGCTTGGCAAAGAGCTCTTTCGGAGCGATACCTATGCACTCTTACGACGATCAAAGCTTTATCCGAAAAGAAGAAGGTGGAGACAAGCTACCAAATCAAAGTGCAAGAGCTTCAGGCTAATCTTGACCTTCTTGAGGAGATATTAAATAAAAAATAGGTTACTGATTTTGAGGCAGAGAAGGCATGGATCAAAGGGGAAGTCTGTCAAGAACCCCTTAGGGTTTATGTAAAAAGGATTTCTTATTTGACAAGTAGCCTAAGCTTTAGTTTATATACAGCCTCTCTAAGACCTAGTTACATACGTATACATGGACCTTGGACATAACTACAAACGAGGCCCAAACATGGGTCCAATACCGCCCATCAAGTTGACGTGTACAAGTTACAAACACCCAACTTGAGTATAAAAGATGTGCTTTTGAGGTGCATATCAGAAGAGTTGTTCCTCTTTCTTGTTCATTTAAATACTCTCCTCTTCCTCCTCCAATCCTCTCTCTATGTTTAAAATTGTTGGCAGCCTTTTATCTGCTTCTCTCATTCAAGCTAAAACCCAACTGGATTTTCTCTCCTTTGCAGACAAAAACAAAAATAATTAACAACCAAGAGCTAATAATTTGACTAGTAAAAATCTTAGGCTAAGTCGAGTGGCCGCTAGTTCGAATGACTCTTGAGACGCAATATTTCAGTATTTAAAAAAAAAAATCAATAAAACAGAATTTTAGAATATGGCTCTTACGTCTTCATTGCGTTTCTTGTTGCTCAAGCGTCACCTTCTTTATGGAGTTCCTCTTGGTGACAGCTAAGAAATCAAGTGTGTGAGAGTCAATATTGCAAAGTCTTGGACAAAGATATCTAGCTTTGGGTTTAAAGACATTTTTTAATCCTCACAAGTGAAAAAAAAGAAAACTCTGGAACGGTAGAAGAGATTGGAATTAAAGTGTTAAATTCATTCACGTTTTTTTTTTTCTTTTTTAATATAATTCGAAAAATGATACAATCACAAGACATTTTGACATGAAGAGTGCTAAGTAAAAGATACTAAATTTGGGAGCAAACAAATTGTGGAGTGAAACATTCCGTAGAACAAAATTCGAGGAGAAGTCAAGGACATGTTACCAAGGCCTTTCATACATAAACATGTAGGTCTTTCTGCCCAAACACCACAAATAAAAAATATATCATGAGAGCATTTGGTCTAATAAAGTAATACTGGTCCCAAAATGGGAAACGATCATATATTCTACTAATTCACAAATTTGTATAGATAACTAAGCATGCGTTCCAGCAAGCTTTACTAGTATGCATCTATGTGGTGGTGGTGAACGTTGAGTGAATGACAATTTTGCAGTAGTGAACTCAACAGGTTCATGTACCAACAATAGCAAGAGTCGGAAAAAAATGATATATGAATACATTAGTAATAAGTCATAACCAAGGAACTAAAAAGCAACCTAATGGATGGAATAAAATCTAATATTAACCATTTAACCACAAATTAAAAACCAAGCCATATCATCACTGATGTAAGAATAAGAACACAACCCTACGCAAGAATCTCTCGTACGTAGTTAGAAATAGACATAATCCCAGGGACTATAGAGGCTTTGATGGAAATAACATTGATCATTTGTTTAATGCACTTGAAACAAAACTTGTCTGCAAACAAAAGACCAAAACAAATCAAATTCACAATTAATATTAGCATTTCAATCTATTTACGCTTAAATTTGCAAATAAACTATAATTTATTGTTGGACCTAATTTTTTGTTTCAAGCAAGCCCATAAGGCTTTAATTTAGTAGTAAAAAAATTGTAAGAGTTAGAATGAGAAATAAATTGATTGGGCCACAAATGTTGGTCATCTTTAATGTGTAAGTTAAATGAGTGAGAGTGTGTTTTGTCCCACATCTAAAAGATTGGGGAAAACACTCATGTATATATATACATGCTCTTGTCTATGTTCAAAACAATAACACTCATAATGTGTATAAGGGAGAATGGTTGGAGCTAGATGCGCGTTGCCGCCGAACCGAATTAGGCTGGGCTTTGGCCAGTGCTCGGGCTCTTGGGAAGGCCAAGACGACTTTGTTCTTTTTGGACCACGAACGCGGTGAAAGTTTGAATTCCAAACTTGCTCCGAAATTCTCGGGTCCTTATCCACTCGCCGAAACAGCTCAGATAATTCCAAACACGTTCCAACGTCTTCGAGTTATGCTCCACGTGCGAGCAGTTTTTGGGGAATGATAACTTTCTCCTTCTCCTATAAATTCATAGAGTCTCTCTCATTTCTACTCACTGCTTTCTCAAAAATTCTCTCTGCAAATTGTAAGTCTCTAGTCGAGAGTGTCACAGTTTATTCGGTTCATTAGGTTCAGTAGAAGAATGCGTCTTCTGGTGTTCTGTCGTACTTTATCATGGGTCCACCGATCGCTGTCACCGTAACACTACGGAAAGAATCATTTGGATTACGGAAAGAGACCAAGTCTCGACTCTACTATTGTTTTCCTATTCGGTTTTACACATAAATTCATCTCGTTTCTCTCTTTCGTAATCGTTCTTTAATATTCCCCTTTTATTGAATCCATTTTTCATTTAAGATATTTTCGAGTCTTACATTTATTGCATATACCATAAACCTATGTTTTATTTAAGTCACTTATGATTATGTTCGCTTTCGTGTACTTTGTGTTTCATTACTCATAATTTTCTAATTGTTGCAGGTTGGAATATCTCTAGCTCAGATAGAAGAGTTTGCCTTTGTATTTCTTAGTAGTGCCTCCAATCTTCACCTCATCAAGGTAAGCAACACAAGCGCTCTTCACTGGATCAAACATATTGTAGGATTTAAGGTTATATTGTAAATGAAGAAAGAAGCTAAAAATCTCGAAATATATGACAATTAGACCTAATCAACACTATGCAATATCCTGTTGAAAGTAAATTTAGAACGCATTATTTTTTAACAAAATAACAAAAAATATATGTATAAAATAGAAAAATCACATTATCATGTGTTCTCTGGTTCGTTTTGGTAGATTTAGTTCCAAAATAGAATTATTCAACATATGAGGTTTTTAAAGTGGTGATTGATCTTGAGATATTAGAGAACAAGAGAGAAAATGGTTTGAGAATGAAAAATACGTATGTATTTATAGGCTAAATTTATAACTTAATGATTAAAAGTTTTGGCAAATCAATTGAATATTGTTAAAACATTTTAGATAAGATTTTAGGAAAGTTAGAGTAGTTTTAGTTATAATTTTTAGGGGATTCAAAAATGTTGTTAAAATATTATATAAAATCCAATGAATATATGCTGAATTTGAGATATATTAATTAGCTAAATTTAAGGAAACTAAATTCTTTTTTGCTCGTTGTAAGGCACATTTAAATACAATATCTTTGGTGATTTTTGGATTATAACATTTTTGAGTGAAAAGAATTAAAAATCCGATTTTTTAAATGTATATATTTGAAAATTGTATAAATATGTAAATACACAAAAAATTTGGAAAATATTGGTCCATTAATATATTGGATTTAATTGGAAATATATAATTTGGATTATATCATAATAAAAAAAAAAGAATTCACATTCTGAATTTATATTATAAATCTATATATTGTAATATTAAAATGTACGAATGCATAAAAATTCCTACAGATTATTATTGGTCAATTTCTATATATGTGAATATATCATAAAACATTATAACATATAGTTTTTTTTTGGCAAGCATAAAATATAGATTAAAACATGTAAATTAATCATATTGTATAGTCTGATGTCAGATGAACGATATATATTGTGCAAATGTGAGATCTTTTATATAAATAAACATAAAATAGTTGTTAATATTTACATATCAGGAAATAAAAATAAATGAATAAAAAAACAAAAATACGGATT
This sequence comes from Odontarrhena argentea, assembly GCA_900406245.1. NCBI lineage: Eukaryota > Viridiplantae > Streptophyta > Magnoliopsida > Brassicales > Brassicaceae > Odontarrhena > Odontarrhena argentea. The sequence goes on along the minus strand of OVAF01001145.1, from coordinate 6,299 downwards.
TATGGAAACTCAAATTCTGTAAAAATGTAAAATCAATCAAAACACCTCTAAAGTCCATGTCACATTTTTTTGTCATGTCACGGTTACACACTAAAAACTTTGGTCAAAATATGTACTTTGGCTTATAATTGGTTCATTAATATATATGTGATGAAATCAAATTATATAATGTGGATTAAGATTGTATATCACTACATTTAAGCCAAATTTAAATATTTAGAATGTTTTACATAATGATACACAATATGGTTTAATAATAAATTTACATTTTGGTTATATTTAAACTAAATATGCATTATTTAAAATTTAACAGTTGAAGGAAAATATATCTTAGCTTGGACAGTAATGACATGTGGATTAAAGCCCCACAATTAGCATTGTCTACTGCACCTTATATTTCAATAGGATGAAGATCTTCGGCTTGCCAAACCATGATTTGAAGTAAAAATTTAGTGCTCCAATAATGTTACTAAGGAATATTGATCCACATAGTGGTTTATGTTATAGTACAAGAATTCACATTATGCATATGGCTCATGTTATCTGGGCTATAATTATAACGGGCAATAATTATCTTGTTAGAATAAAAATTTTGATCCTCATGATGTATGTTTCTCCTTTAGATGCAAAAATACCTCTCAGAATTTCATTTTTTACATTATTTTTATGTACTTCAAACGTCAAAGAAGAGTGAAAAGACTTCTTTCACCTTTTTTACCACATTATGTAGATGTATGACTTGCTTTTATGATAACTACAAATAAAACTCAACGACAAATATAAGTTGAAGTCGGATTCTTTTAAAAAAAAAAAAAAAACTAGTCTTGACGCACAGTCGACTATAAGTCTCCTTATCCAAATCAAGACCCGACTTTAAAATCCCATTCACCGGCAAATGGAAAACCGCAAAAGAGAACCAATAATGTTGTATACGATGAAGTCTTTCATAATGTCAAATAGTCGTTCGAGTTATAATTATTTTTGTGATATTGTAGCATTATTTTAAATACTATTATTTCCTTTTTCCGGTTTTTTGCAATAATTTTGAATCATTCAAGTTATACATATTCATTTATCTTCTTCATTCTTTTACAACTGATACATATCTAAACACATAATTTAAAAAATCTGAAATAATTAATAATCACATAACACTGTAATAAACAGATCTACAACAAAATATACTCAAACATGTAAAAACCATTCTAACCCGCCCAGGACACAGCAAATCACCTCGTTGATATTGTATAATTAAATATAGCATATGAAAGATATATTAAATTTTATACATGATAATAGCATTGCAAAAAACCGCTATTTAAAGTGGTGGACCTATTATGATGGACGCATAAACAATATTTTCCATTATGTAATGATATCATTAGATAGCGGTTCTTGCACTGTAGGAATACCTACCCCTTTTTTGTAGCGAGTCGATCCTAATAGTTTAAGATAGTCATAGTATCTTGCTTGAATGTGATAAGTTCCCTTTATATTGAGGGATCTGCGGTCCATTACCCCTAGAAAATTTCTCATTAATATTATTTTAAAGCTCTTACACGGTTTCAAGGTGTGCGATATCATGTCTCATACTTTGGACATCTCCAACCCAACACTAAATCCTACGCCAAATGCTATTTTTTTGTAAAATCAATCTCCAACAAAACACTATTCTTAACACTATTTGAAGACAAATTTTGTAAACCACTTTTTTACACCAAATTTGGTGTAAATTCACTTTTCTAACAAAATATTGGCATTTCCAATATTGTAAACCACTTTTTTACACCAAATTTGGTGTAAATTCACTTTTCTACACAATTTTAATGTGATACTTTTTTATTTGTAAAAAGGTCCTTCATATTTCAAAAAGTTTCAAAGTTGACATTTCCAACAAAATATTGTAAACTACTTTGGCCACTGCTTACAAATGGTGTAACATGCAACATCATCAAATTGCTTCGTTAGACAACTCAACAAAACAGGCCAGGGATACACATTCTCAAACAACACTTGATCGACAACCTCTATTGAAACATTGTCTAGCTGAGGTATTATAAATGCTTGATTTCATTTCTGTTTCCGTTATGTGATAATTTGCTTCAACTTTAATTGCTTTTTCAAACAGATGGAGAGCATTAAACAGCTTAGCGCTTGGTCACTTGTTGCTTATTTCTGCCACCACGACCACGCTCTGCTTAAAGATGAATTCAAGGAGCTCTTCAACCGAACCACTCAAGGCTGCTCAAATCTTCATTATACGTTTCCACGGCGTTTAGAAGTTCCGGTTGTTGAGATTTCTACGCGCTTCAGCTGTATGTCTCTCCTTTGTCCACCCAGTGACATTGCCAACATTCCAAACGCATATTATGATATGTCCGGACCAAGAAAGTATGCCGCCAAAAATGTCTCAGATTTGCAGGAGGCTCTCCTTGGAGTGTATTCAACATTGGCTGCCAAAAGTGATTTGATTCGTTCTATACGGTCGGAAAAAAACAAATGGGATAGACTTTAGTTCATTGATTTAGTTGTCTGTTTGTGTTTTTGTCTTGTGTTAACAACCCTGTTCGTACTACTTTAGCTTGTGTTTGTTTTGTGTTAAAAAAATCGGTTTTAGTTTAGCTGAAAACGTGTAGTTTTGTGTTAAAACACGGTTTGTTCTGGGTTAAAAGTTGTGTTTGTTTTGTGTTAAACTTTATTGCTTCCTGTATTTTCAAGTTACAAAAGTATTTGTTGCATGGATGGGTGAATACATGGAGGTGTTTCAGAAAGTATTTTGCTTCATAGTTTATACGAACATCAAAAGCAAAGAATCATACACACACTCACAAAAATTTGTTGTTTTTGATACTTAATTTGGCGTTTGATCATAAGAGTTATGTTGATCGACCATATGACTTGAAAATTCAGTCTAGGATTTGGTCTAGAGTTATAGGAGTTATATTAACCATATGACCTGAAAACACAATTTCAAACTATGATGACTATAAGTTTCAAGTGTTGTTTTCTAACAAATTTGGCATTTCCAACAAAATATTGTAAACCACTTTTTTATACCAAATTTGGTGTAAATTCACTTTTCTACACTATTTTAATGTGATACTTTTTTATTTGTAAAAATGTTCTTCATATTTCAAAAAGTTTCAAAGTTGGCATTTCCAACAAAATATTGTAAACTACTTTGGCCACTGCTTACAAATGGTCTAACATGCAACATCATCAAATTGCTTCGTTAGACAACTCAACAAAACTGGCCAGGGATACACATTCTCAAACAACACTTGATCGACAACCTCTATTGAAACATTGTCTAGCTGAGGTATTATAAATGCTTGATTTCGTTTCTGTTTCCGTTATGTGATAATTTGCTTCAACTTTAATTGCTTTTTCAAACAGATGGAGAGCATTAAACAGCTTAGCGCTTGGTCACTTGTTGCTTATTTCTGCCACCACGACCACGCTCTGCTTAAAGATGAATTCAAGGAGCTCTTCAACCGAACCATTCGAGGCTGCTCAAATCTTCATTCTACGTTTCCATGGCGTTTAGAAGTTTCGGTTGTTAAGATTTCTTCGCGCTTCAGCTGTATGTCTCTCCTTTGTCCACCCAGTGACATTGCCAACATTCCAAACGCATATTATGATATGTCCGGACCAAGAAAGTATGCCGCCAAAAATGTCTCAGATTTGCAGGAGGCTCTCCTTGGAGTGTATTCAACATTGGCTGCCAAAAGTGATTTGATTCGTTCTATAGGGTCGGAAAAAAACAAATGGGATAGACTTTAGTTCATTGATTTAGTTGTCTATTTGTGTTTTTGTCTTGTGTTAACAACCCTGTTCGTACTACTTTAGCTTGTGTTTGTTTTGTGTTAAAACAATTTGTTTTAGTTTAGCTGAAAACGTGTAGTTTTGTGTTAAAACCATGGTTTGTTTTGGGTTAAAAGTTGTGTTTGTTTTGTGTTAAACTTTATTGCTTCCTGTATTTTCAAGTTACAAAAGTATTTGTTACATGGATGGGTGAATACATGGAGGTGTTTCAGAAAGTATTTTGCTTCATTGTTTATACGAACATCAAAAGCAAAGAATCATACACACACTCATAAAAATTTGTTGTTTTTGATACTTAATTTGGCGTTTGATCATAAGAGTTATGTTGATCGACCATATGACTTGAAAATTCAGTCTAGGATTTTGTCTAGAGTTATAGGAGTTATATTAACCATATGACCTGAAAACACAATTTCAAACTATGATGACTATAAGTTTCAAGTGTTGTTTTCTAACAAATTTGGCATTTCCAACAAAATATTGTAAACCACTTTTATATACCAAATTTAATGTAAATTCACTTTTCTACACTATTTTAATGTGATACTTTTTTATTTGTAAAAATGTTATTCATATTTCAAAAAGTTTCAAAGTTGGCATTTCCAACAAAATATTGTAAACTACTTTGGCCACTGCTTACAAATGGTCTAACATGCAACATCATCAAATTGCTTCGTTAGACAACTCAACAAAACAGGCCAGGGATACACATTCTCAAACAACACTTGATCGACAACCTCTATTGAAACATTGTCTAGCTGAGGTATTATAAATGCTTGATTTCGTTTCTGTTTCTGTTATGTGATAATTTGCTTCAACTTTAATTGCTTTTTCAAACAGATGGAGAGCATTAAACAGCTTAGCGCTTGGTCACTTTTTGCTTATTTCTGCCACCACGACCACGCTCTGCTTAAAGATGAATTCAAGGAGCTCTTCAACCGAACCATTCAAGGCCGCTCAAATCTTCATTCTACGTTTCCACGACGTTTAGAAGTTCCGGTTGTTAAGATTTCTTCGCGCTTCAGCTGTATGTCTCTCCTTTGTCCACCCAGTGACATTGCCAACATTCCAAACGCATATTATGATATGTCCGGACCAAGAAAGTATGCCGCCAAAAATGTCTCAGATTTGCAGGAGGCTCTCCTTGGAGTGTATTCAACATTGGCTGCCAAAAGTGATTTGATTCGTTCTTTACGGTCGGAAAAAAACAAATGGGATATACTTTAGTTCATTGATTTAGTTGTGTGTTTGTGTTTTTGTCTTGTGTTAACAACCCTGTTCGTACTACTTTAGCTTGTGTTTGTTTTGTGTTAAAACAATCTGTTTTAGTTTAGCTGAAAACGTGTAGTTTTGTGTTAAAAACATGGTTTGTTTTGGGTTAAAAGTTGTGTTTGTTTTGTGTTAAACTTTATTGCTTCCTGTATTTTCAAGTTACAAAAGTATTTGTTACATGGATAGGTGAATACATGGAGGTGTTTCGGAAAGTATTTTGTTTCATTGTTTATACGAACATCAAAAGCAAAGAATCATATACACACTGACAAAAATTTGTTGTTTTTGATATTTAATTTGGCGTTTGATCATAAGAGTTATGTTGATCGACCATATGACTTGAAAATTCAGTCTAGGATTTTGTCTAGAGTTATAGGAGTTATATTAACTATATGACCTGAAACACAATTTCAAACTATGATGACTATAAGTTTCAAGTGTTGTTTTCTAACAAATTTGGCATTTCCAACAAAATATTGTAAACCACTTTCTTACACCAAATTTGGTGTAAATTCACTTTTCTACACTATTTTAGTGTGATACTTTTTTATTTGTAAAAAGGTCCTTCATATTTCCAAAATTTTTAAAGTGATTATTATAACACTCTATATCAATTTAAAATATATAATATGTTTGTAAGAAAATAAATTAGATTAATTATATACAATTATTTTACACTTGCATTATTTCAAATTTGTATATAAATAATTTTTTCATTTGTAATAAAAATATTAAAATGCAAATAACATTTATTCAATAGAAATATAAGACGACGCAAATAAAAAATAAAGTAAAGGAAAACATAAAAATACTAAAATTAAAGATAAAAAAGTTTTTTGGAAAAAGCACGTGTTGCATGATATAATGACTACTGTCGTAATTTTACATAATATGATAATTGAAGATCACCGTGATCTCGATGCACCAATTCAATCCGAAATAGAAGTTCAACCACCGGAGGTTGAAATAGTGCAAGACGAACATATTCGGTTTCAAGAATTTCTTGGACGATATAGAAGAACCAAAGACCAAGAAGCTCATTTCTCATTTCGAAATGACTTAGCTGAACATTTGTGGAAAAAATACACTAATGGTGATGATTAAATAATTTTATGGGAATTTTTTTTGTGTGCAATGTATTTCATTTCTACAATGAATTTTTAATTAAAATTATATTTATATTTGTGAATTATTACTATATA